>JAPEIX020004317.1:0-13039 GCA_026122405.2 Zoanthus sansibaricus
AAACCAATAATCTTACCTTAAAAAGTCCTAAAAAAGTCCTTAAATTTTGCTTTGAGAAAAGCGGACGAACCCTGTAAGCCCTGCTATGGCCAGAATTGCAAGTGATTCAGTTCCTCTGTTGCAGAAGCTAATAATATGATGTCTGTTAGCCCTAATATCGATGAGCTTAGGTGCTTTGCTAATGATACCAAGCCAGATCTATATCACCAACTGAAACTTGGGATTATGATGAAACTGCTTCTGGAGAACCTTAAGTTTGGTGTACATTACATTAATAATACTATCAAGTTGAAGGCTCTAACTGATTTATATCATCCTCAGCTGGAGCTGCTTTGGGCATATCTTAGACCCATGTGACTATGGAGAGACTTTTCTTGGATTGTTTCTGATACAGTTTACCACATTCTGCTACAGAGCCAGTGATGTAGCTATGATTGACTATCTTTTTTCTTTACTACTGTTGAAAGGTGTTTTCCTGGGTGTTGTATTCTAACTGGTGTGTTGACTACTAAATAAATGCAATTCAAGCTAAACTAATTTGTGTTTGTACCAATTAGGGGGAGACAGACAATGGTTCTTATTACTTCTAACATATCCCAATTATACAACAAAGACCTTATACAATTGGTCTTTGTTTTCTATCTGATCTTCTGTTTTCCTGACTTACACCTTGTGGATTTTTATGTGTTTTAAAAGGTCAATAATGTTTAAATGAATCATCATTATTGACGAGAGGAAGCACTTAAGAAGCTGTCTGCATAAAAACCGACCAACAGGTTTTCCGGTCAAAAATAAATTTCCTTGAAACTTTGTGAGGATATCACACAACTATTAGGAACTACTAAAAACGGCTTCGTTCATTTCAAAAGCTGAAAGCATAAAAAATATAACGGGGGAAGATGAGTGATACCTAATTTACATAAAATTGTTTGTTTACATGTCCACATCAAGGGGAATTTTGACATCATTTTATGCATCGTTTGCGTCACTCATATTTCATTATTTTTTAGCCACATAAACACTAAACACATTCCTTCATATAAGTCCGTATTTGCTTTTGTAAAAAAATATATGCTTGCTTGAGTTTTCTTGAGGCACGAGTGGTGTGGTAAGTGTGATTTTGAACATGTAATTTTCCCAAAAGTGGCTCAGAATGAAACAGGCTAACAAACATACATCAAGAAACAAAAGCTAAAACTATATAACAGTGTAAAAATTTGATGTGGATCTTGCAGAATGAGCGCCAAAATAGTGAGTAAACTTACCTCAAAGTTTCCTTTCAGTGGGTTGAAAAATCAGCGCATTATATTCACTTCCACTTCGGTGAATGATTGTTAACTAATCGCTGATTTTGATTCGGAAGTCAAAATGATAAAAAGCTCGGAAAAAAGGTTTACATTGTATTGTTTCTTTGAAAATAAAGTGAATTTTTATTTCATTATTTTGGTAAATACTAAAACAACTATCCCCCTCAGTGTCGGTGTCTAGCTAGCGCTAGATATAAACCTCGACGCTTCAATTTAAATTTTAAAAACTCGTTAAATAAGTGATTTAAAAGTACTACGATGCTTATTTGAACTACTGATTTGGTAGGCAGTAACAATTGTTTAGTGTCGAGCTTTTGGAGCTATTGGCCCTCGGTTGATCGGCCACACACAGTTTTTACAGTTTACCTGTGCTAATTCAAAATAGAGCAGGCAGAGGATTTGCTGTGGTTTATTACAGCCTTTTGTTTCTTTTATAGTACAACAAGTTGCTGGAGGTATTACCCATGAGAGGGCTTGGGTTCAGAAGGATATATCGGATTTTCAGAGCCTGATAATAGAACTCAAAGAGAATATAAAACGTTGTAAAAATGAGGTAATGTTCTCTCCTTTGCTCCTGATTGAGAGAAAAAGCCTTCACTGAATAGGCTGGCAACGTTTCACCCTAAAGGCTAAAAGTTCAAAACATCTAAAATGATGACTTAAATTTTCAGTATTGATTTATTAAGAATAATGCATAGCCAAAATATTTTTATTCAATTCCCTGTTTTGTTTTCAATAAAAAATACTTATGTTTAAAAATTGCTTTTATAGTTAAGTAGTTATAAAAGTGATTGCCTTTGTTAATTAAGATTTGGAAAACCCTTGCAAGTAGTAAGAAAGAGGAATAATCTAAGTTTACCAAGTTGTACGAGTTGGAAGTGATTCTAAACATGCTCAGCAATAATTTACTCATATGTCAGAGCAACTGTAAACATAAATATTTTTTTAGTTTATTTATTGAGTTTGGTCAAAAGGATACCCAGCTGGACTCGTACCTCAAATGGTATAGATAATAGGCCATTATATGATAGTATATTGACATGATACAAAAGTGGTCTAATCAAATTTTCCTGGATTATTAAAGTAGGATTTCTCTCTTGAAACATTTTCTATTTATATTGGCATATTTATCTGGAAATACTAATCATGATATCATTATTATTATAAATAGATTGTAAAGGAGCAAGATCGACAGAGCCTTCTGAAAAGAGACAAGGAACTATTACAGGTATTTATTAATATTGTTTTCTTTGGTCCAGCTGTTTTTTTTCCGCAGGCTATGTTCTCAGTTTGAGCAATGAATGACAATATTCATTACTCACATTAGTGAGAAAATATTATAAAACCATTTTAAATAACATTCAGGTTTTGTTCCTGAAATTAGTTTAGGATTAGTCACTGGGTTGGCTGTACCCCTATTAAATGTCTGTATAATGGCTTCTTCCATTGCATTTGAAAAAAATAGGTAACGAAAAGGCATCTTAGTTTTTATCAGTGTGGTCAGGATGTTGGCATTTATCAAAATGTTTCGAAGGACTTCGAACCTTGGCTGCTAATTGCATTAAAGGAAATAGAGTTCTATATCTAATTATAATATTTGACCACGGACTGCCCTTCAATCTCAAGCTGTGTAAATGTTACAAAAAGGTATTCCCCAAATCGTTTAACTTTCCTAATATTTTCTGCTGTTATAACCTTAATTTCGTAACACATCTTCAGTTAACTATGACTACATCAATTAATTTGTGACCCCCCGAATAAAGTTTTTTTTTTAAATCTCAACCATGATTTTTCACTGGGATCTGAAAATGGGGTCAAATGTTAATACTTTCTGTATTCCTTGTTGCATTAACTCTTAATGGTCGTTCACCTCTAATTGTCGTGAAGCTATTGTAGAGGCGTGTAAATGAGGTTACAAACGTAATGACAAAGTGGTGAACATCGGGGATATAATCGTCGTTATTAACACAAGTGGTGGCTAAGAGTAAGAAGACGGTCTGGATGACATACTCTAAATATATATATATTTAAAAATTTTAAAAAGCCTGTAAATTAAAGAAACCTTAAACTCTTGAAGTGGAATATCAGTATAAAAGGATACCTACGTTCTCAGAACAGAAGAAACATATCTCTAATGAGACACACCAAAAATTTACACAACAGTGAACAAGGTCACCACACAACAACTTGGGTTAAGCTCAAAATTACATGGAAGTTTTGTGTTTACTGGAATTGAGATCAAAAGGATTTTCCATAGAAAACCTAAATACATCAAATCTAGTACCATTTACTCAGAGTGTTACCAATACGTATGGCCGAAAGTAACTTTAATTTTTTAAAAAAATTATAAAACGCAAAGTTTATGCAGTTGGGCTCATTAAAATTGTTGAAAACTATTGTAAGATGAGTCATGACTATCTTCGAATCAACTGAAGATGGAAGAATTCCATTAAGATTATACCAAAAACTATTAGTATTTACAGACGTTTAACAGAAAGATGTGTTTGAGCAGTCTTACGAGCCGTCACTAACCGCACTTTATGAATACTGGTGAAACTAGTTTTAATTGTTATTATGTTTTAAACAGCGAAGGAATGCGGCTCAGTTGACCAGGCTGAAGAGACAAGTTCAAGAGGCGCACGTGAGAAACAGACAGTGGAATGAGAAAGCTTGCCAGCTTGAAAAAACAATATCTGACATCACAAGGAAAATCACAGAAGAATAGCCTCGATAGATAATATTTCAAAGCGTGGCCCGTGATGGCGATGAATATCATTGGACGATGACAGTCTCAAATTGGAGCAAGCACGATTTATGGTAATGCAGAATAATCAGAAGTGTGCAAACTTGTAGTATAGTTGCAACTGTTGTCGTTGTAATAGAAAGATTCCCAGACGGCACCTCAATACCTACTTATGATAAAATGAAAGACGTTCACCTGATCTTCATACGCTGTGCATTTAGAACTGTAAAATTAAGTTCAGTTTCAGAAAAAAATCTCAGTCGAGTTAATTTTTAAAATAGAGTTCTCCAAAATTTTAATTATCAATTTAAATAATTTTAATTGTTACTTATGTAACAAGCTAAACCAGATTTTTTGAGTTTATACTTGATAGCTAATTTGCAACTCACTAAGACATAAAATCCCATCTCAGTATGTAGATCTTTCATATAAGCGAAATAGATACAGCGCAGCAGGTTCCGTTCTCAGCGGCGACTTTAGTATTGTATATTTGACCTACTATAAACTTGGTCATAGAGATATAAGAGAGTATGGCGCTGAAATCCCGCGGTGTAGAGCCGGTTAGACTTAAACAACCATTAACGGGGGGGCTTTTCGTTTAAGAGTACGAATTGTCAAACCTTCTTATCGTTGTATGACTCTTCTAAATTCAAAAACCTTTACCTTGGAAAGTCGTTTCTGTGTCACCAGACAAGTGCCAAGATGAAAAGATGTCTGCAGGAAGTATCAATTACCGCTTCATAATTCCAAACTGGCTTGATAAAGTGATAATAGTTGCGATAATTGTGGATCTAGCTGAGTTAATTTGGTGAAATTGCGCGAAGAGGTCAAAGGTTCTTTACGTGAAAATTTTCCTACCATAACTTTGCACAACTTTTAACCCCTGCAGACAAGGCCTTCCACTTAAATCTTCAAATTGTAAAATAATTCACATAAACATGCAAGAGACGCACTTTCAACGACTCATTGATGTTATTGAATTTGAATGACTATTTCTGTTATTAAGTTTTTTACTTACCATAACGATTATCTGTTGTCTGTACACAAAAAAAATAATTTGCAAAACAAGCTCGTAGTTTGAACACATATGTTGCTTGAACGTGTTGGGACCTTTCTATAAAAGTCGGACGAAGGGACTTGATTACGAAAATATGAAACTACAAAAGAATGCAATATCACTATCCCCAATGTAAAATAAAACCAAAAACTGATAAAGACTCAAAACGAAAACGGTCAAAAGAATCAAAATTTGCAAATTAGTCTTTGATTTTTAAAAAAGGCCCTGCTGAAACCGCAGAAAAAACCTGTTGCTATCTCAAATTATAATCAATGTTTTTTCTGCATTTCTAAAAATTTACCAGGCTGTGTACGGATATTCATTCCGTGACCGCGCAGTTTATTTGAAAACTCGCTACCACGTGTCACGTACTTCCTTTAAGCAGGCGTTATGGTGTTTTGTTACACAATGCGTCTTTTAAAAATCTATTTGTCTAGCAATAAGCTATCCAAGTTCAAACCAAGGTCAAACTAGAGGGAAATGATACAGATTTTAAAGGGGAATAATTGTTTTGCATTGATTATTTTCTTTGTAGATTAAATACATCAATTGTTTAAAAACTTTATATGCGCAAAAAATAAAACCTATAACTTTCGGTCATTGACCTTGACTTTAAAGCAGCCATTAAAATTTCATAATGAGCAGAGAAGCACTCAATGGACTTTAGGATCTTAGGAACAATCATATTCAGGACTTGTCAAGCATGTAATAAGTTAACTTAGGCAAATACTACATTGTTCGTTGAAGCGGCAAAAGCTGTGCTCATTATTGAACCGAGCTTAGTTGACCTTGACTTTCTGTTGACAAACAAACAATGTACAGGTGCTATAAATACGGACAATACGGCCTTCGTCCGCGAGATTGGCGTGCAATTGTTCAAGTTGTTTGCGATCACTAATTTCCCCAACCTTGTCATTGCGCCCTACACGCAAACAGCAAGTTAATTCGCATCGTTTAAAAACACAAGGCATCTAAACTAAAGTAATTGATTTTCAGCATTATGGACCTGAATACGTTACTTCATTTGCTAGCAAATGCTGTCAACAAGGTGACTTGGTCCACACTTTTGGTGTTTCTTTGCTCTCTCATAGTATTCTGCAAGATAATTAAGTTCCTATTCCAACTGCAAGATAAACGACAGCAACCAGCTCTCCCACCAGGTCCTTATGGGCTGCCAGTTATTGGAAATCTGCTGCAACTTGGTACTTCGCCGCACATCACTCTTAAAGAGCTGTCTAAAGTTTACGGGGACATAATTTTTTTAAAACTCGGATCTAGGAAAGTAGTGTGTGTCAACAGCTTTGCCTCCATTAAAGAAGCAGCTAGTTGTCACGCACTCGATGGCCGCCCTCCACTATACAGCTTTGAAATTAGTAGCTATGGTGGTAGAAGCTGCATATTTTCTTCCTATTCGATGCTATACCTACACAACAAGAAGACAGTCGCTAGAGCGTTGCATTATTCACTTCTTGAGAACAGTGAAAGACTTAATTTTCTGGCCGCAGATGAGGGTAAATCTCTGATTGCCGAGTTAATTAAGAACGAAAAAGAGCCAGTCAACCCGATTCCCTTTATAAAAACAACTGTGATTAATTTTGCATTTCGTATGACCTTTGGAGATTGTCAAAATAAAAATCTAAAAGGTGAACTGCAAAAGCTTATAGAATTGTCCGTGGACTTCCTTGAAAACAGTGCTGCAGGCAACATTCTAGATTTTATGCCGTGGCTTCACTTTGCGTTCATAAAACAAGCGCAAAAAATGAAATCTGCCAATGACACCCTTAGAGAATTCGTAAGAAGAATACTTAAGGACTGTAGAGATAACAAAGAAAATGTACGTGAAGCGTCCGTGGTGTCAGCTATGATAAAAATTGTAAGAAAAAATGCTTTGTCCGACTTAGGACGTCAACTAAGTGAGTCAGAGCAAGAAATTCTTAGAGACGAAGAAGCACTACTAACACAGCTCGTGGCAGACGTGTTTGCGGCTTCTTTGGAGACTGTAGCAGCCACTTTGTGCTGGTCCATTCCTTTTCTCGTCTGGAATCAGGACCTCCAGCAGGAAATACATGATGAGCTCGACCGACAACTAGGTTTACAAGCTGAAGGCCCCTGCATTGAAGATAGGGCAAGGTTACCCCTTCTTCAAGCCACTGTCCTGGAGTTGCTCCGCCTGAGCACAGTTCTCCCATTTGGATTGCCCCATTTTGCTATGGAAGATACTTTTTTGAGCGGCTATCGTATACCAAAAGGCACTATTGTAATGCTAAACCTCTGGGCCGCAAACCGTGACCCAAAAAAGTTTGAGCAACCAGACGAATTCAATCCGAATCGCTTTCTAGACGAAAATGGACAGTTACGCCAGGACTATCACTCTCATTACCTAACTTTCTCAGGTGGGTCAAGGCGTTGTATTGGAGGCTCTGTTGCAAAAGCCGAGCTTTTTCTTCTTCTTGGAACCTTGCTAAAGAATGTTAGCTTTACTCCTGCCAATGACATGCCAGATATGGATGGGAAGTTCGGCCTAAGTTTACGACCTAAAGCTTACACAACTTATGCACATCGTCGAGTGGCAGAACCGGGACTCAGTTCTTAAGTTGAAATCCACCATATGAAAAATAAACGACACTCAGTCAGCTCCAAATAGATAAGCGCCAACAGCTGAGAATTAATGATTTCGATAATCGCTAAATGTGCTTTGTGGGTCTGAAAAGGTTCAAATGATTTTAGAGAAAATAAGCAAAGAATCTTTTAGACGGTTTTGTTAATATATCGAAAATGACCATTATACTAAAAAGACTGACCAGACTTTCTAAACACAAAGAAAAACAAAAGAAAAGAAATTCATCCGTTTAAAAGAGACATACATGCATTATAGGCCTTTCTTGATGTCAGTGCCTTCAATCTGCCATAACAGACGATTTTTTAATCTGTTTGAACAATTATACACTAGCTATCAAACGCATCAAAGAACATTAGTTTTCCCTACAGTTTGTTCCGATTGCTTTTCGTGGACACGTTGAGGTTATTTAACAAAAGCGCTTGTAAACATTTGATATATTGATGGTTTCTAACAAATTATCCATTTCAGAGTGCAAGTTGTCTCGTTAGCCTTTTTTTGAAAAACGGGACAGTAGGCTTAGGTAGAATTTTAGTTAAAATTGTATCCTATCAACTCATTATATTCCAATACAAGAACATGATATTTTAGTTTGCCTGCATTTTACAATTATATGTTGAGTTTTTTTTATCATGGCATTTTACAAAATATGGAGTGTAATGTATGTATTTTTTTACATTTTTTATTTAAATATAGTTGATATTATTTGATTTGATTTCAACCCTGATCTGGACGGAACCGGCTTTGCTTATTGCCAAAACAAGCATTTCAAAATTATTTTATTAAAAATGTAATTGAATAAAAAATCATTATCAATATCTGAACAATTTATCAAGTAATATAGACTAGTATAGTAATGAACTCCTGTCTTTAGTTTAGTACTGAACGCATGTCTTTATTATTAAGTTAATTTCTTATCACCAAACTTACACAAAAACTAAAGATTCGCTAATTATTCTAAAATTCCATACAAATAACCTATTCAATGTTTTAATTTCAAAATTATATCACAATTTGAGCTGGAAACGTTTAATAACAGATAATATTATCAAATTTAGGTGTATACGTGCTAAATAAAAAGACGGTAACAAAACATCTATGGATAACGGTATGCGGTTAAAATTAGATTTGAAGCTCATTGTTTTGGAAAACAAAAGCAATCTTTAAACTCTTTTTATCTTTTTGTCTCAAATAGAAAAATGACCTTTGATAGTTTAAAACCGTGGGAAAATATGACCACATAAGAACAATTGCGGTTGCCAACTTGCTTTACAAATTTTGTGGCCAAGTTTGATTTCTTGCCATGAATCATGATGGTGCTGATCCCAAGCCATACGTGCAACTATGCCATGAAGGGTTTTGTTTGCTATTTTGGTCTATTGGGCCATGACTTTGATAGGCTTCTGTGATCACGAATGAGCGAATCCGTTAATGAAAAAATTCATAAATTATGCATTTCAAGTTTTTGATGAGTAATACAGTTTGTTGCCTTAAAGCTCCGCTGTGCATGGTTTATTTCTTTATGGCTTATTCTTCGTAACTCTCGTGAACATGTCCAGTTTCAATATATGTATATTGAGAAGGTATCTTCAATTTAGTAACGTGAAAGGTTTACAATAAAAGAAAATGCGTAAAAGTTGCAAACTATTTAATAGTTTTTGCTGAAATGTTTACTATTCTTCCCTATGTGTATAGTTTTTATGTTAGGCGAAAAAAAACTACCCAGTTGGCACGTGCCAGATTGCTGGGTATATAATACCAGCTCACTACAAATGTACTTACGCTATATATTGAATCAAGGAGCGAACAATATAAGAAAGTAGAATATTGCTTTCTGATATATACCTTTCTTTAAAAGTATACTGCATTCATTTGTCTTTCTTTCTGCAAGTTAACTAAAACTGTATTATTTAAATTCGAAACACATGCATCAAATGATTTATAAGACCATTTTTAAAGCAAAAAGTTTTGCACATTTATTTCATACGATATTGAAAGAACACAGATCTTTTTAAAAATTGTCAAAGGTTACATATATTCATTAAGCTCAACTTTTTGAGCAGTCGTGTTTTGAAAACCTGCATTAAATTCTAATCTTTGATTGTATAGTTTTAGAAAGTATTAAGCTGACGAGGTCTTGTATGGAAAAACAAGAGGATTTGAAATATTGTGTCACTATATAACACAAAGATTAAAATTTCAAAGTCCGAGTTTATTGCAATTGCCAGAATTGGTCAATAATAAACAAAGCACGTAGCTTGCGAAATCGCTGAATGTATCAGTAACCAACGTAATCTTTAAATTTTATGGGTTCTGTTTCATACAGTGATATTACCTGCATGTAAAAATCAGCATCAATTAGCAAAATTTCCATTTATTACAAAAAATATCTCATCAAGTTCCTCAATTCCTGCTCGTATGCTAGCTTCCGATTTCCTTGTCCATAGATATAAAATGGGTTTGGTTTGTCCCAAACTGCCGTAATTCAGTTTTATTTTAGTCTTAAGTTATTTTCCAAAAACAAAACACAACGCTTCAATTACCACAAAATGTGATTGCCTACCATAACCCCAGGCAAAAAAAAAAAAAAAAAAAAAAAAACGAGTAGCGACCTTTAACCTTAGTAAAATTATGAAAAGGTATGAGGGCTGGACTTCTGAACTTTTAGAGTATCTATAAGCTATTTTTAAAAAATCTTGTTGAGGTTTCGTTTAAGTTTTGATTCCTTTAAAGTTTTTTCATTAAAGCCTATTTGTATTATCTTTGTGGTTAGTTCTTAATTAAGATTATAATAATTGTCGCGTCTTTCCATGAGGGAATTGTTCAATCTTATGGTACGATTTGGTTTCACTTATCATAGTTGATTGTTTGCAGTTTGTGGCTCTACAAGTCATATTTTTGTTTTACAAAATAAAAAACAAAATTATAATCAGGCAATATTTTGCTTTGTCTTTTTTCAGTTTGCAGTTGTCGACCAGTTTAAGAGCATGAGCTTTACCAAAGCAAATAATTGTAATTAAAACAATGAGCTTAATCTTTTATTGCGCACCGATCTACTCCAGGCGATTGTAAATTAGGTAAAACGTATTCCTAAATAAATTTTAATATCATAATATATCAATATACAACAGAAAAATTTCCCTCTTATAAACAGAATACCCTTCCACTGTGGGTAATGTATACCTATGCAACCGCCTTTTTTAAAAAAATAAATGCGTGGTTAAATCGAGAACAATAGTGGCAGGGTCTTCTGCAATTGCTTCAACAGCTAATGCGCACAACCTGAACACACATTTATCTATAAAACCGATTTTACCAGAAAAGTTTATTTGTTCAACTAAAGAATATTTATTTTTCTAACAGCCACTTCAAAAGTAGCCTAGTACTTAATGTTTTGACTATAGCTAATCTCAAAAGGCGCTCTTACTGAATAGGGATACGACATGACCACTTAATGATTTATCTGGGATTTGAAAGGCAACCAGTAGCTATTTATTCAAAGCTTGCTCTCTTTCATTGAATCCCTAAGTGTTCAAGACAAAATTATTCAAGCAAAAAAATGCTTTGTTCTTTTAGCTAATGACGCTGATTAAATCGCAACGTAGCCATAGAAAAGTTTGAAGTGATTTTGAGAGGCCTGAAATTTGATAGTTGTTTAAAATTTAGCGAATCAAGACATGGCTTGCAAAGGTCCTTGACTTACGGCATGTTGTTATTCCCGTTTCCTGTTCTCAAATTTTGCGAATTATTTAAGGCCCATGCTTTGACTTTGCAATGCTAGATGAGTGAAAATAATTTAATCAAAAAGATAGTTTCAGCGTCATCTTTCCTGGCAGTTAGGAGTAAATAAAATTTGCCAGTATTAAATATTTTATTTTTTTAAATAGAGGTCAACATGGTGCAGGGCTACTCAATTGATACACTTCGATGTAAAATGTATAAAGTTATTACCGAAAAGATTACATATAATCTTAATATAATCTTATGCACCTTTTGACAAATTTCAGCAAAGGAGTAAAAAAAAATTAAAAATGGTTAATAAAATTTAAAACACTTGGACGACAAGTTGTCAGTTTTGAGCTGAAAACTGACGCACCAAACTTAGACACTGAACTTTCAAAATACTCAACTTTACATACATTTATATATATATAAATATATGCAACCCCTAAAGATGGCCGAAGTCGAAACGCGTTGGATCAATAAAATATTAAATACAAATGAAACATTCCCTCATTAGTTGCTAACTTTGAGCCCCGACGACCACTGGTTTGTAAACGAAAGAATATGTAATCAGCGTAATTTATGTCTTAAGAGAAAAACCTTTATTAAAATCATTCTATGTGGCGCTACATTACATAAACCATAAGAACCCAAAGCAATGCTATTTACATTTGAACTGCAATAATTACCCACTTACTTGCATGATCCTTTTATGCCAAGGTTTCGTAAAATTTTTTCTACATATTACACAGAATCAGCCACAATTCTATACCAAAAAGTGAAATGAATATACAAAACAACGGACAAAAAGATTAAGTTTTCCGCGCAACTACTGTATCCCAACAAGAAACAAATTTCTTGTTAGACCGAACTTTTCATACTATAGCAAAACTAAAATCAATGGGTTACACATCTGCTTGCACTATTAAGGCTAGTTGAATATTCATATAAAGATGACGAGTTAATCATTCTGATTCAAACAATTATAACTGTAAAATCATCAATTTGTATGTTTCTGCGGACACATAATTGGAATTAATATATTAAAACTACATGAAAGTTTAAATTAAGAAGGAAAATTACATTATCGTATTCTAGACTTGGCGTCACCAACTACTGCGTCATCATCATCTCCGTAGCTCTCCCCAGACTCCATATCCCGCTCTGTGACTTCGTTTTCATCAGTCGGTACCAGTACATACTCGGGCTCCTTTTTGCTCGTCACAACATCCTCATCGATTCTCACTATTCTAATGTTGGAACCTGGTGCTTGGAACATTGGCTCAAGAAGTAGGTTTTCCTAAACAAACATGGGAATGTTAAAGGAGCAATATTAACGACAACTAAAAAGAGGCAAGCACAGTTGGCTAACAACCGGAAAATTCTTCAGTCGTGCGTGCGCAAGTGCACTATATTTACTGGTCGTTAATTGCAGTGTTGGCAGCAGCTCTGAGGCAACAGCCATCAAACTATTAAACCAAGTGAATGATAAGAGTAGAATTTTGTGGAATGTTTAAACGTCACACAATGCCATGTCATATGGAATATATAATGCGCATGAGCAGTTGATTTCAACACTTCCTACTGTTTAT
>JAPEIX020004383.1:0-13037 GCA_026122405.2 Zoanthus sansibaricus
TTGATTGATGATTGGTTGATTGATGATTGGTTGATTGATGATTGGTTGATTGATGATTGGTTGATGATTGGTTGATGGCACGTGATCACTACAAAGGCCCTATTTCCCAGTTAGTACTTCGAGTTGCATAATAATATGTAAAACCTTTGTTTTGAATCTAATCAGTTTCGCAACTATATTATGGCATAACTACTCCATTACGACAACTTTATTAGTGCAGTTTGAAAATGTTGGAAAAATCAGGAAATAATGACAATTTAAAGACGATTTCAGGCTGAAATCCCCAAAAAGCTTAGAACAGTCCAGCTTCAACCAAAAATTACTGGTTCCTATAAAAAGTGTGAAAACTAATTGGTAAATATCGTTCACAAACTACAGTTCTAAGTGCACTACCAAGTCGATTTAATCAGCTCTTGGTGCATGGGTCAACATTAATAATTATCGCAAGATCAGAATCTAAGCTTTCACATTTCGGGCGTTGGCAATTAAATCACGAGTTGCTTTGATAAAAGGTAACCGTCAAACGTCAGCCTCTAGCTCCATTTTGTTGATGTTCAAACATTTCAACAAGAAGTTGATTAATTAAATCACGAGTTTAATGGACAAAACAGATGGTCTGTATTGTAATTTTTAAAAAATACAACTAGCAGTGCGGAGTTTGTGAATTATATTACTCATTATCAAAAAATTCCTTGTATTACAAATAGTCTTGAAAATTATCACTTTTGTGAGACGAATAAATCACCATAGAATAATAATCTCGACCAACCACAAAGTCCGTTTTCAACCGCAAAAATCGCCCACCTAGAGTGCTTATGCTCTAGAACTATCACTGGTAATATATGCAGGTGAAAGTCGAGACGAAAATCGCGAGAAACTCAATTTGGACTTCGACATAGATTTTCATATTTTCATAACCTTTAACCAGATTCAATTGCTTTTCTTCAACCTGCGCATTAAATATGATATCGTTTTTCACAAATTCTTTAGATAAAATTTTTAATTTGCATTAATTCTATAATGTATTAACCTTAATATGATTAAATGGACTATATATGTGTGTTAGGAGGGCTGAAGACTACGGTACAGGTGCTAGGTCGTTTGAAATAACTTGAAACATGTCTTTGTAATGCGTTAATTGACTCGCATTGCCATACTTGTCAACTGGTAACCTTAAATACACAATTGACTAACGCCAAAGTCACGAAGCTAACTTGCCGCCTGTCATGTAAATCAAAGTAATATTACGGCAAATGAATTTTACAGCAAATAAACAATATTAGTCCCGCTTTTAACAGGAAGCAACACAAACAGACATCGGAAGAAATTACTCCCAAAATAAACACTAATTCAAAATTGGATTCGCTGTATCTCTATGAAACCCAAAGATTTCGGTACTTAAATAAACATTCCAAAATTTGTGTTTTAGGGGGAGAGAACAAGCTAGTTTGCTGCTAAGATTGCAGGAGTTATATAACTTGCTATTTTTGAAGACGAATTGATCAACTGTTAAGACGCGCCCGCCATTATTGATTTAAGTGTGGGAGGCGACAAAAGTCTAAGCGTCCTATTGCAAACAGATTACTTTTTAAGATTTTTGTTTTGTGGACAATCACACTGTGAATTCGAAATTCGGCAGGTGGTTAATTCATACCGAAAATTTATTCAGCAAATGATCGATTGCAGCAGTTTTGCTGGTAGCATTTTAACGACTTAATCAAATGTTGCAGTAATGGAGTTAATGAATATGGTTAAGATTCATGTGACCGAAGGTCAAATACAAGCAGATATTACAGGGCTGATGAGCGGGCAATATTCAAATGTTATAATATCCCTATTAACGAATACAACTTTGGTGGTATCTTATTTCTATTTTGAAACTCTACCTGAAAGAAATTCTAATTTCGCCTTGTATTTTAAAACAGGTTGATTGCACCAGACTCCGATGCTGCGCATAATTAAAACGACAGTAAGTTGTCACAACCGAACAGGAAAAATCAAACACCCACATAATATTACCAATAGAATCGAGACGGATTCTACCTGTCAAAAGTTAACGAAGCAAGTAAAAAACGCCCACAATTCAGAAATGAGTTAAGAATATCCATGTTCGGAGAGTTTAGCGATCCATCAAAAATCTTGAAATATCTTAATTTAATGGCTTTTGCCGTTTTCGGTAAAAAAAGCCAAAATCAACAGGTCTGCCTTGAGAGAAATTCTTTCTTTACCTCTGAGCAAACTCTTATTAATATTTATAGCCTACAGCCTTCAGGAATCTTTTAACCGGCGGCTATTATTGTTTTCCAAAATATGCAGCCTTCTTTCTAAATCCCCGGGAAAATTACAAAATCAGAAAAAGGAGGCGACCTCAGATAATTCAGTTGCTTGTTTAATCCGTATTGCTTCTAGACCTAGAGTAAACAGACTCTTTCTGATTCGCATGTAAAGAGCCATCATATAGAAATCCGAACTTTTGACAGCATTAAGACAGTACTACTCAAAAGGACGCCAATTGGAATGAACACCGCGTGGCATCACAATGAAAAACTTGTGACTACGACAATTAAAATACACTGTTTTGCCTCTGGAAATAAAAATTGCTTAAAAATAAATGTAATTTGCTGCCAGCAACTCAAAATTGCATAAAACTATTTACTAAGATTATTGGTATTTACGGACTCACAAACATGCCATTTCTCTAAATCAATAACCGCGAAATCACTTCCCATTAATAATAAACTACAAGGGCATGTTGCAACAAAAAGGTATTTAAATTTCTTCAAAAACGAAATTTCTACAAAGCAATAACAATTCGGATTCTCCCTGCAGTGCCGTAACTCCTGTGAAGAAGTATCGGCAGCGCTATCTTTACAAGACCGTTACATCTGGGTGTGAATAAAGCGCCCTGTGTGACTTCTTAATACAGTCTTATGAATAATTTCAATGAAATTGTGAAGCATGCCCCCGTGTGGCCTTAAAAAACTTATATCCAAAGTCCAGCTGAAGTTTTAAATCTTTAAGTAGAAGAAGTGGAAAACAAATCGGCTGATGGAGGCTTGTTTTTAGAACTCTTCAAGTAAAAGGTAATTGAGAGACGAAAATGAGTGTAAACCGCCCAAGATAGACGATTCTTGATTCATATTGCTTGCACAAGTGAAATACGGCGCTAATTACAAAATAGAAACTAAAACATCTGTCTTACCGTTTGCTGCTGCTACAAGAAGAGCAGCCAATAATGCGTAATAAAAATTGGCCATCTTGTCTTCTGAAATCAAGGCTCTTTCCAAATCACTGTTGAGTCTTCTAGAATGCGCCCGTTCGCCTCCAGTTACTCTAGTGTCTGGTTTAAATATGTCGCGTGTTCACAGCATCCCAGGATAAAATTTGCATGGACTCAATTATCCGCTCTGGTTCACTAGAACAGCCAATGATAGCGACGAAGACGTGACCCCCTTTGTCACTAACCATCCGTACCAGATTTGGACAACAATGCGAAGCAGTCAAGCGAGATTGCAAGCAGTTGGTGGGATTTTTTGAAAGAATGCTTTGTATTAAACTAACAATTATCCGGGCTGCATTTTCGACATAACAGCATCTTTTGTAAATTTGAGAATAATGAAGATCATGGGGGGGCAGCTGGTGCGATAGAGAAAGCTGCCAAAATCTTATGAGCTACACAACGACTTAACTTGTTGTAAGACAAATTTGTTAGCTCGACGCCATATTGTGCGACAGAGCATTTTAAAATAATTTTTACAAACTATATCGATGTTTTGATTCCACAATATATGTTTTTGAAAGTGATAGTGATTTATTGCTAGTCCAAAAAAAAATCTTACACATATCTTCGATCTAATATGATTTTAAAAGAAAAAAATTATCGGTCCGGTACTGACTAGAAAAATACGACGGGTGCATACCATTTGTGCCTAAAAGTTTGTTTATTTTTTTTTTTAAAGGAAAATTACAGTGCGACTATTACAGAAGGTTAAAACACTCAATTTAATCAGCTCTGAGAAGAGATGGTTTTGTAGCTGTAACTAAAAAGTACAACGCGGACTTTCAGAGCGTAAATTTTGTCAATTGTTCGGGCTTTAAACAACCGGCTTTCGATATGCTGATTTAACTTAGAGTTGATAAAAATTGCGTGTTTATTATCTGCAGCAATCCTGATCAATTTTTAGTGATAACCGCACTAACAGAGCACATCATCGAAATCTAAAGAACAATCATTATTAATCAAAGCAAAAGCAAGATCACATCCATAGGCACTAGTCTTTACAGGTTCCTCATATTGGACAAAACCACAGGCTGAAATTATTCAGAGTGACATCAATGGTTTTCTCTCAGTGCGAATCTCAATCGTCAATTTTTAGAGGCCGTGCCGTGCGTTGTTCTGTTTCCCGACTAAAGCAAGAAAAAAAAATTCAAAAGTAACTTCTAAGCACAAACTTATAGGTAGCAAAACTCCTATTGACAAATCATTGCCTTGAATAAAATGGTAATTTATCACAACTATAATTTAGGCAACAATGGGCGGTTTTCCTTTGAACTTGGAAATATTCCTTTTGTTTCTTTTGATTTTATTTTTTTATTTAATAATTTTGTTCCTAAAAACAATAATGAAATAACAGGACCTCTGAAGATTGAACTGCTAAAAAAAAAATATGTAATAAATAAAATGCTGAGTCTGTGATTCTACAGAAACAGTTTTACAAATAGATAATTTTTACACCATAGTGAAAAAAAAAAAGAAATGTTTAACTAACGTTTTGGACTGTTTATAAAGGAGTGCGAAAATTTCGGTAAGTTCAAAAGTCACTAAGGCGGATTAATACAAAGTAGAAAGTACACTGCGCTCGGCGATAAAATTTCTAGCAGTTAATAACCTGGTTAAAACTAGTAAGATTGATTTTCTAACACGGACGATAGACGGACTCTCGATAGGTCAGCCTCTGACACTATTTAGGGCGATGATTGTAACTTCTTCAATTTTGAGTGGTGTAATATAATTGTAATGCTATGATCGCAACTTTATTCCCCCAAGGGACAAGTGCAGGCACGTTTCAACGATAAAATAGACCACACAGTCCATCCGTTGTGAGATGTATTTCGTCTTTTTCATTCTGTTGCCTGTTGGGAAAGTTCTAGAAAAAAATGCATATCTCACTTTGTTGCTAATTTCTGGCAAAGTAAAAGCAGAGTTGATGAATTATTGTTGATTTTACACGACCAACATTGTTATGAAAGAGCAAATGAAATAAAAATTGTCAAACAAAAATTGTTACAAGAAATATTTCTCGTGTAGATGGGGGATTGCCTCTGCTAGCAGAGGTCTCGTTGCGGGGGAGAAAGACACGAGACCTTTGCTAGCAGCAGGGAAGTGAGTAACGATATATATTATATCATAGGGTATGAAAGCATTTTTGTTCGAACTTCGGCAGAAAAACAAAAGCTGTTTTAAAAAGAGTCCTAAAAATACAACTTTTAAATGTGCTTGTTACTACAAGCATTTATTTGGTGTTCTAGAAATAAATTACAAGATTCTAATCTTCTTATCATTCCATCATCTTAATAGTAATACTTTTAATTTTTTTTTTTAATTTCGCTTAGCTGCTAGTTTTTTCAATTAGCATCTAGTTATCTCGTGGGAAAGTTTTGGTCTTGTGATATTTTAATTTATTTAGCATTACGGCCTACCTTTCTTTCATAAAGATTTAAGGTTAATAAAATCTTTGTTCTTGTTGTTGTTGTAATTTCATTAATCAAGAAGAATAGAATAACGAAAAATATCAATGAGTTGTATTGCCATTTTAGCTGATGTAGAGTCTTTTCTTTTGACTAATGGCCCAGCTGAATACAACCAAATTTGTATTCGACCTGCAGTTGTAAAACAAGCAAATTTAATTAACTATAATTTAATGAATCTCTTTGAAATATAAAACAAGATAAATACTTTGCTAGGAATGCTCCCCAATCAATCCTATTGTTATATACTTTGAAAGGAAATTTAAGCACACAAACGAACGCTTGACAATAAAAAAAATTATTATCGAGCTTCAAAAGTCAAAACAAAACTCTCTAGCTGTTATTTTATCTTATGCTTCTTTGAAGCTTTTGGTGCTGTTCAAAAAAAAAAGTGAAAAATTGAAGTTCTGTTGCTCTTTTTTCTTAACGCGCTCGAGTATTCCGCCCTAGTTTTGAAGACAAAAAGATGAAAAGGTTTTGTTTCCAGAGGGAGTGTTAAAAAGTATCGCGCCAAGAGTTTTCAGCTAGTGTCAACTTTGAAAACTTAATGGACTTTATCAATAGCAGTATTGTTATTGTTGTGTGCAACTTCAAGGATTGTATCATATATGAGCAAGAAGATATGTGGGTTCAATTTTAATAATTTTTTTTTGTTCACAGATTTAAAAGTAAATTAAGTTTAAGGCGAAATAAATTTACAACACAAAGCGACATTTCATGCTTTGTGTTGTAAATTTATTTCGTCTTAAACTCTTAACAAGAGAAAACTTTGGACAAACTTATACGCCGATCACAGCGCTTTGCAAAATTCGGTTAGTACGCTGTCTACTACGATAATAAATTTTGTTGATCACGGCGACTTGTGTATGAAATTGCAGATATCTAGCAATCAAATTCACTGCAATGAACTTCAGTAAAACGCCTAGTTTGTCCCCGGCTTGAAGCTTAGATCTGTTCAATCACTCAAGAATCACAATCGAGTAAATACCCGCTTAAAAGAACCTAGGTTTTCTAAAGTTTAGTTAAGCAGGTCCTTATATATAAATGGTTCTTAACTGTAAAATTAGTCTATACTTAGGTTATTAAAAGGGTTCTTATTTAAACTAAAATAAATTGTGTTTACTATGAGTGGGTGTGGCCAAATTCTAGGCCTCTTGTTTAAATATTGTACCCACAGTTTTAATGTGAAATTCCCTTTAATCCATGTTAATCTAATATGCAAACCATTGTTGCACTTTAAGAAGCTATGCATGGCCGTGTCGCTAGCAGGGGGACAGGATGGGGGGCAGGCTTCCCCCCAATTTTTTTCATTAGAATTTTGAGATAAAGAAGAAAAATCAATAAACTGAGCTGGAAACTAAAAGCCGAGAGATAGAACTTGATAGGAATTAAATGATGCTACAATACTTTTTTTGCTATATTTAGTATCTCTATGCACGGTATTTTTTGTTAGATTATTAGTGCACTCTTAAGATTTTAGAGGACTTGTCACCCAACCGAAAAAATCTTAGCCACGGCAATGCTTTGGAACATAAATATAACAAAAACTAACATAACAAGGAGCCATACAACATCAACACATGTTGTGCAGGCGCCTAGGGCATAGAATGTCCCTTAAACCTCTGTTTCACATGACAGATCAGAACCCAAGCAGATTTGCTCAGCTAATGTCCAGGAATAAAATCAGAGCTCAAGGACTAATTGGTAATCTTAATTAGCCTAACAGGTCCTTAAAGTCTAGAGTCTTACTTGCTGGTTTTTTTTAGTATTTTAGCAATTTCAGGTGAATTTATCTAGAGCGGACGCGACTCGCAGCATAAGAACGAGTATTTCTTTTTGAAAAAAAGATTGCCTTATCATTTAGAGAAATTAAGACAACAAAAAAGAACACAGAAAAATTCAAGCTTTATCTCATCTTGCCACTAATGATTGGATGCAAAATCCAAGGACCTTTCCCGAACATTTTAGGACTTTTTTTAATCAATTCCAGGACCATCTAGATCTCTGTCAAACAAAAGTTAAATTTATACTTTACACAATTCTTTTTTTTCAAAAATTTATTTGCAATACACATACTATATCAGCAAACTTAATTAAACCCTAACCCTAAAAAAGGAACAATGCCGGACAGAAACTTTACCTATAGAGGTTTGCTTCTTTACAAAAATAATGCCTAGCCGAGTGGCGGTTTTCGTTTTTGGGCCCGCTTACCGAGATGGATTCATCTTATAGGTTCATATATATGAGAAAACTTAGCGGTTAGCCTGGTTTACCGAGATTAAAAAAAACTTGGCGTAAACAATTGTTTCACTACTGAATTACAGCTCCAAAAATTCTGCCGGATTTCTTTGACCTGAAATTTTTATCATTATATTCTGTTCTTTTGTTATTAACCATTTCGAATCTTTTAAGCGTATATTTGCTTTTGGTTTCTTCTCATCTGAATGTGTTTAATAATCATCCGGTAAACGAGAAGCATTTATATTGGCCCGAGCGTAAAATTTTTTGTCAAAATGAAGCCATATCCGCTCACAATTACTAGTTGTCAATTTGCTTGTCAAGTCATCGAAAAAAAGCTAGGTTTTTCTATATATGCAATTTTTTTCATCGACCATGTAACGCATGCGCTGTTGCAAAGAATTCGTCTGGAAAAATTAAGATCTCTGTAACCGAGCCAATTAACACGCCCACACATAGAAAATTCTACGGAGGATTTAGAAATAAGGCGATATCCCGGAAATAGAGCTCACATTAAGAGGCCCTTACAACATTGTCACATCAAAAATACTTTAACAAATTGTTTTTTCAAACTATCAGCTATTCTTGGAGTAGTAAAGAAATATTTTTAAGCCCATTCCATGATCCAGGACTTCCATGAGCCGCGACTCATCGATCAAAGGAAAATTCCAGGACTTTCTATGATTTTTAAGGACTGTTGAAATCCTGTTTTTGACTATGAACCTTGTCGGCCAGTTTATAAGTTACCCGATGTGAATTGAACAGTATTTTTAAAATTGAAGCGAAACAAACACGGTCGGCTAGAGTTGGGTTATAAGGTATTTCGGGGTACTTTTAAGGGGACTCTCTACCCTAAGACTATTTTTCGCTACTTTTATTAGTGATATTTTTGATGATATCTTGGTCATTATTTTGAAATGTGAAAAATTCGATAATCACATCACAGATTGAATAAAATGGAAGCCTCTTGAATATTTAGGGGTTTTTTGAATGAGATTTGAGGGAGAAGATAGGTTTTGTAAATGTAGTTTTTTTAAGTGAAATTTGAGTTTGGGGGAATTTTAGTGAAGTTTAAAAATTAATTTTGGAGTTAATATTTGATAGAAAACCGCTAAACCGTCCTCTAACCTCGCACGGTCTGGAGAAGCGGTTTGGCGGTCTTCCCCCAAATTCTTTTAACTCAAATACTTTTCTCAACTCCTTCACTATCCACCAAAATTTAGGGTAGAGATGGCCTTAAATATTAGGTATACGGCGTTTTAATTCTAAAAATTGGGTATAAAATATTACACTTTTATTTAATTTTCGTACAAAGTATGTAAGTTCTTTTTTCAAATTTGGTATTAAAATTATTTTTGGGTATATTGGACGTTTCTTTTGGGGTATATTGGAATAGTATAGTACTGCCCACTGGCCGACCCTGAACAAAGCAAGTGTCCAAAAAAATCGAACCGAATCGAACCCAATTATTTTCACTAAAAGTAAAAATGATAGAAATGGGAACTCTTTATATTCAAAGAGAGTTGAATCTTAATGTTTATTGATATGACTGAATTAAAAAACTGCAATTGTTAAAGGTTGTTTGTCTGCATGATCTCAGCTTTGGGTCAAAGAACAAATCACCTGGCATAGCATTAGCAATATATTTTTACACATGTGAAAAAAATTCTTTCCACTTCAAAGCTTTCCAATTTGGTCGTCAATTCATGAAAAAAACTTGTATAGGAAAGCAGAAATATTCCCAAGGAATATTTAATAATTTAGCTAAGTTGTCAAAAAGAAATAGAAACTGATTTTTTAGAATATGAGCACAAATTTACTTTTAGATTTAAAAGCGATATTTTCATAACAAAAAAAAATGGTAAACCGCATCGGTCTGATATCAATAGGATTAAAAATTAAAGCTGGAAGTTAGCTGTTTATCTTTTTTATTTGTAAGTTTAAGAATTTTAAGTATTAGAGCCCGTTTTAACTTATCAGTTATCTTAAATAATGTAAAGCTTAACATTTCTATTAGGCCACTGAAAAAAAAACAACAACTTGGAAGTTGTATTCAGCTTCCGAATTTTTGAAAAAGAAGGACGTTTTGAAAGAGTAAATTAAAAGACAGAAGCCTCTGTACGAAAGTTAGTTACGAACATTTATCGTTCTTATAATTACGTTTACGATTGCAATGATGGAGATTGATTTATTTAAGGAGTTGCAAATGCCTTCTTATTGAACAAGTGAAGTACAAAGTCCAGTATCAAAAATTAACACAAAGCGTTCAGATTTGGCAATAAGCTCATTCATGTTGAGGAGCAAACGCTCTGGCGTTCTTTAACTTGGCAAGTTTGCCGCTTTCCTTGCACCCTTCACACAAAGGATTCAAAAGGATAATAGTTGTTTTTGGTTGTGAGACAGAGAAAATCAGTGCAGGTCACATAATACGGTGCTTCGATGGAGCTGTCACAAGTCACATGTTTGTCATTGATAAAGACTTGTGTGGGAACTGATTTCTCTTACATGTTCAATTTCAATATACACAATTTGAGACTTAAAAAACAGGGGCGGCCCTCGGAAAAGGAAACTTGCGGGCCAACGTTAAGCATAATTTGTTTTTTACTCGGGCTTTCATCAACGAGCAAAAAACCGGGTCGATATAGCACTTGCCATGCGCAGTTGTGTGAAACCAAAAACTGATAGCGAATCAAATGCCAAGACTTTCGGTCTTGGATTTTCTTTTGTGCTCTGAAACATAAGAAGCTTTTAAATGACATTACTCTGTTTTCAGGCATGTTTGTCACAGTTCTTAGCTCTCTCCTTGTATAGCAGACGCTGGGAGGGTTGGCAGAGAAGGAAGGAAGAGAGCTAGAGGGGGAGGGAGGGGACTACGGGAGACAAAAATGAAAAAACAGATAGGGGACTGGGGCTGGGGCAGAGGAAAGTGACTGCTTGCAAAGCCCACAAAAGCCCAACCTCGTTCCCAAGGAAACGAGGTTGACAAAAGCCCCGTAAAGCATACGCTGAGATATTTCAGTTTATTTTTGTTTCCAAATAGTATAATGAGAGCACCAGTTCTCAGTGGTTGCACAGCTCAGTTCTGTCGTCCTCATGCTTTTGTCTTACTCGTTGGCACTTAGCGATAGCTATTACTAGTACATCGTTAAAATGGAGAGCCTTGATTTCTTATTCATTTGTTTTGTGGTAGGGAAGTGAAGAGAGTGATGATTTAGGCTGCAAGGATGATAAAATAACCGAGACAAAAGAACCTCCAACAATGGAAAAAAAGAACATTGATTCCAATGTACTGAAAGATTCTTCCTCACCAAACAGGTTTAGGTATGAAGAAACTAAATGAATTGCACATGGTTACTATGAGCATAATTAGTTCTTTTACAAACACACGTTTCCCAAACTTAAAATTTTACTTTTCAAACATCTAAAGTTTTGGTACGAACGAATGTGTCACAGTACTTAGTGTTAGCTAATGCATAAGTAACAGCTTCCGTATAAGAGAATGTATGGGAAATTTGTTGATTCTCTCAAAGTTGTTAGAGTGGACTGGTTAGGAAACTCAGCAAACTACAAAGAAGATTACAATGTTTCTTTGTTTCATGTTGTGTGCACGGTCACGGTTAGGATAGCATCTTTTGCTCTAGGTGTGATGCTTCATTAGTCTGTTGGCTTTATAATATTTGTGCACGGTCAACGTCATATTTCAATAGGGAAAAGGAGAATAATAACAAATTATAAAGAAAGTCATCAAGTTTCCTAACCAGTCAACTCAACTAACTTTGATTCGACAAAAAAGTGAACATTAGGATATTATAGTACTATAATTATGCTTTCGCTTAGTTCCTCATTACAATATATTATGTATATTTATCTATTCTTTGTACATTTCTCTTCTACAATATTTTTATGTTTTGCAACTTTCTTTAGATCAATATAATATTCTTATGCGATACGGGTGCAGCCCTCTCACCAACCGAACTGTTGAGCCACAGCTAGAAAGCAAACTCGAAGTTCTTCAAACACATTATTTAATCACAACCTGAGCTTTTTGCCCTTTTCAAAAAGTATAAAATGTACTTTGAAAAAAAAGGATAACAATATCAGCTAAATTACAAGTTTAAGCAATAGCACCAAAGAAGCATAACGGACGTCTAGAGACTTAATAAAATTATAGGCTACTCCAAAATTGCGCTGGGAACAAGGGCGAATTTCAAAGTTTAACCAATCGATAATCTAACACAACCACATGAAATATTTTCGGGATATCAGCCTCAAATGTTCTTAAACTTGTTCTTAAAATATCTTCAATCTTTACTGATTTTAGACAATATAAGTATTACATACATGTACTGTGTTTACGTTTACATTGTCTTGTACGTGTACTTTTCTACTATCTTGATAAAACTGTACTCACTTTCTTGCCAGTTTGTCTCAAGAGATATACTTGTCAGAACTGCGATTTGGTAAATGAAAAACATGCGAAGTAAAATTGTTATCTGCGAACCTTAGTCAAGAAGCCCACCGAAAAGCAAATTTTTCAATAACACTGGCAGTATGAATTATTTGCAATAAGTTATCATCATAAATAAGTGTTTTTCACCTTTTCTCAGCCTCAGCATGTTCTTAACATTTTCTTAAATTTTTGGCGATTTTCAGCCTCTTATAAAAAAGGTTCTTATAAAAAATAATGTACATATGTTGTATAAAATAATGTACATATGTTGTATAGGGTTATGGAGATTTTGGCTGAAATGTTCGAAGTCCAACCTGGAACCTAAATGCTGACTTCCAACCCAGCTTGTGACACACAAGTTGATAACAAGTCTTTAAAAAGCTTTTTGTACCTTGCAGGCTTTCAAATGTCCGGCAGGGGAAACTTGTAAGATACAGAAGGTAAAATGTATCATGCCAGATTGCCCTGACGCCGACGCTATCAACCGACCATCCTGCGTAGCCAGTGATTCAGGTAATTCTTACTAGTAATAATAATAATAATAATAATAATAATAATAATAATAATAATAATAATAATAATAATAATAATAATAATAATA
>JAPEIX020004466.1:0-13033 GCA_026122405.2 Zoanthus sansibaricus
AGTTTTCATTTCTAAATCTTTTTTTCCGAGCAAAAAAGTGGGTGGGCTGAAGCCATCATCCCCCAGCCCCTCCCCCCTGCGGGCCCTAAACTATATGAATTTCAAAAGTATAAACATATAAAGTAAACAGCAACATCTTACAATAAATTAGGTACTAGCAACGAAGAAGGAGTTGGAATCTGTTGGGCAATCTGCGAAAAGTTGCTGTCAACAAAGGTTTGTGGTGAAACAGCTAATAATAACTATTTACATCTATATTGCAGTCATCATCACCATAATCATCATTCTTACTATTATCATTGTTTTTATTACTACTTTTACTATTATTATCATTATCATCAAATTATCATTATTATTATTATTATTATTATTATTATTATTATAATTATTATTATTATAATAATTATTATTATTATTTGCCTTCTTTTCAAGGAGAATGTTCCTGCTTTATAATACAATAATGCCGCAATTTTTTCAACCACTCTTGCCTATATAGCTTTTTTCCATTTTTCAAATCCTCAGTTTTGTTTATTGTTATTAATATTATGAAAATAAATACTCCTGCTACTATATGACTATCAATTATTATTAATACTATAATACTATTATCACTACTAAAATTTCTACGACTTCTATCTCTTACACTTACTTTACTATATTTATCCCACTGCAAGATCAAACAGCTTTTACACCTAGGTTTTAGTAATATATGTTTTTGTTTTCCTGTTTTTAGGCCTTTACGTTTTTTGCAACACATTTTCTCGAGCTCTCTGCATTGGATGGGCTCTACCCAAATGTTGAAAAGTAAGTGAATTATTTGATTTTAAATCTATTTTGGTACTGTCCTATGTTTTTGCGTTTAATAAACGAATTGATTGTTAACTAGTTTCAAATCGTGTTTTTTTTTCAGCTTGCACTTTGAGATCCAGGTAAGAAAACAGTGTCAAGTTGATTTGACTCAGCTTTCCCCTTCACGAATGAGACTCACTCGAGAAACATATTTGGTAATAATTTTTTCTAGAAAATTAATGAATTTTTTGACATTTTATTTATAAAAATATTTTTGAGAAAAAGCTTGTAAACGTTGGCATACCACTCTAAATTCTACACGATTACCAACATTTTCACCCCACCGGTGATTTTTGACCTTTTCAATAGATTCTCTTTTATCATAAAAAAGTGATTTTTAACTTCTTAATTTATCTTTAGAGAAAATTTAACAGCGAAGCTGGTTGTGAGAAGGTCACATACACCCACGTGCTATCAAAGGGACGCACCGAGGAGCGTCATTATGGTAACCTACCCAAACTTTGTTTTTTTAGTATAGTATTACACGATGTGTTTGAACTCTTATCAATATTTTGCCAGGATCTATGACATTTCAAAATTTCTTATAGGTTTACAACTCGCTGAAATATCAGCATTGCCACAATCACTTGTTAAAAATGCCCGGGAAATTTCCAAGGTTGTAACTCAACAAAGACAGGTAATTACGGATTTAAGGTAAAGTTATAATTTGTGTGACTTTTATCACCCCTGTTATGCAAATAGAGACTGTAGACATCAGTTGAAAATAAAATTATATAATTTTTTTTACTTTTCATCAAGTGAAAAGTTACCTTTTGATTAATACTTTACCTTTAATTACCACATAGATATGAAAATGTAACAATGATTGGTTAAGATGTAAATTTATCCTCTATCAAATAACAGATCGGTACAAAGAAATGTGATGAAAGTAGACTGATTTCTAACTTTGGTTGGAATAAAAATATCAAATTGGTAAAACTAGTTAAATCTATTAATAACTACAACCAATGGAGAAAGTAAAAAAAAACAGTCTAAATTACAAATTTAAAAAATTATCGCCTTCGTCCGTCCCATTTACCATTTTGTGTAAAATGCCACATGACATAACTCCTGAAAACATTCGTAATAAAAATTGTAAAAACAGTCGTAAGAAAAATAACAACGGTAATTTAAGATGTTATGATTGAACACCTGTTTCAACATTGACGTTATTAATTCTATTATATTTTTCCACTGAATTATTTTATCATATCATCAGTTTTGTGGTTGCTTTTAAATTATATTTTACCACTGAATTATTTATCATAATTTTTTATCATCAGTTATTGCTATTAAATCATTATTGCCATCGTTGTTGTTATAATAACAGTTTTACTATTTGTGTAGTTGTGAACATCATCATCACCATTCTCATAATTAATTACATCTTTTTAACTTGTTTACAGACCAACCAACAACTATCTTCGGAAGAACAAAGACAGAAGGCTGTCTTCCGATTAGTTACCAAACTGTTGCAAGCCGCACGAAATTCTCGTCTAGATGAAAACGGCCTAAAGGCTTACCTCAAAGGGCTGAGGATTAACTTTGAGAGAGAGACCGCTGCCGTTGAAGAGTGACTAAACAGTCTATATATTGATAACTTCTAAATGTCTCTCTGAATATGCTGTGCGCTGGTAGTTTATCCTATAGCCACCGCTGTAATACGTTTAACGAAAAGGAATCTAGAACTGTTTTTTTTTATGGTAAACGAAAATTGACAGTTACTGATTAAATTTTAAATCTGCTTTTTGTTTCATGAAGGGCAGTATTGAGCAAAAACTTTTTTTATTCTGAATGCAAAATCCGGGGGATGTTAGGCCCCCCAAAAAAAGATTAGTTTATCATGCTATCCAGCTGAAAAATCCCATGCGGGCGGGCATTTATTTTATTTTTTGTGTTTTCTTTTGTTTGCATATTTTAAAGCAATAAAACAGTCAATAAACTCAACAAAACTTTTATTTATGGAGTGTTCGGGAAAAAGGCAATAATATTTAAATCATGCCATAGTTTTTACACAAGACGTTCTAGCTCATAGTTGGATAACTCAACCGCAATAAAAAAAATCAATACCGAATTCTTCATTTGCACGAAGCTGCTAAAAGACTGATTTATTCATTCATTCAACCATGCAAAGTTGTATATCAACTCCACTTAGTTCCTATTGTGTAATTTGTACTATCGTACACAAGCTATCACACGAGAATCGTATTGAACCTTTTCACTTTGTTTAAGTTGTTTTGATTTTATCATTACAGTAAAAAGAACTGTTAATCAAATAAAGCACGTGGTTTAATCAACTCTAGATTTAAAAGTAAAGTAGAAGCATAAAGCTTGCGGGATGTGCCTGGAATACTAAATACAACTGTGTTGAGCATGCGTGCTTGTAATGATACAGCCAGTGAATAGGGCACTATGGCCTCGCGGGTCAGAGGGACTAATCCCGTACTAAAACCCTTTACGAAAGAGTGAGCCTGTATGTTAACTGCCGTTCACAGGCTCGTTGACAGGCTTATAATACGAGCTTAGTCCCTCCGACCCGCGAGGCCGTAGTGCCCTATTCAGTGGCTGTGTCATTACAAGCACGCATATGCAACACAGTTATATCTAAATTTAAAAGTTTAATCATCACTTGAGGATAGGACAGAGCAAAAGGACAGCACTCGAAACGTCAACTTGATTAAACCACTTGCTTCATTTTCTCGCCTGCGCACTAATATAATATTATTAACAATAAGACCTCGAGGACGATTGGACTACGAGTCAATAGCCCATGAGGCCGTAGGCAGAATGGACTATTCAAACTCGTAGTCCATGAGATCGAGAGGTCTAATTGTTTTAGTATAAACCTACTAATCGGCCAATATTTAAATTGATGAGATCCTCTGATATTACAGCAAAACGGGGCTCGTTAGTATTTTGATCCGCCATCTTTTTTCTACTAATAGGCAATCACAAATAGGCTTATTGTAGAGTAGCCAATAAGAATGCAGGATGTGTGTTAGACCGCTAGTAGGTTTATACTAATATATTGGGTTCCTGTGAAATCCTCTTTAGTTACGTTAGGTTAATAATAAACAATAAACGGAAAAAGTTATTTTGTTTAAATTTGTTTTTATTGCCGTTCGGTGGCTAATTACTATTACCAGTCTAAATTTTTCCGTAGAGTTGGTATCTTATTTTATGCCTAACTATTTGAAACATTTTATCATGCTTTTTGTTGCTGAAATCTCAACAGCTACTAAACAAAGATAATAGTCTATAACATTTGTGAACAAACTGAACAAAACTCAGTTGTGTCGCAAGAAGCGGCGTGTAACGCAAAATTTATTTCCAATAAAACTATTTTTATAATTAACGCTTGTTTTATTTTCTGTAACGCAAAAATAGCTATGAGCTGCATGTTTAGTATCTTAATAAGAGTCGGCTAGAACAAGTGAAAATGTTCGCTGGAAATATAATGGTGTATGAGAGTCGAGTGACTCATACACTTCGTAATATATCACCGTTAATTTTGACCAACTTAATAAATCCCAAAACAACTTAAAGTCTCGTTACTTCTATTTTATCTAAGGGTGACTGAGTACTGGATGTATCTTGTTCTTCAATAAATGGAGAAGATCTTGCGCTGAGTTCCGCAGTGCCAGAATCCTGCTGACTGTCTGGACTGTGACGCGACTGAATAGCACCAGCCGAATGTTTAGAGGACAAGGGTTTCCTATCGAGATCCATTGGATAAGCTGGTTCATTGTGCATCACAATATCCAGGCCTAGATCAAAAAAAATAAATTTGATTAGTATAAACCTACTAACATTTGTGAACAAACTGAACAAAATTCAGTTGTGTCGCAAGAAGCGGCGTGTAACGCAAAACTTATTTCCAATAAAACTATATATTTTTACAATTAACGCTTGTTTTAATTTTTGTAAGGCAAAAACAGCTATGAGCTGCATGTTTAGTATCTTAATAACAGTTAGCTAGAACAGGTGAAAATGTTCGCTATGGAAAATACAAGTGACAAGTGGCATTTCCACGGTGCCCCATGAGAAACAATTGCAAAACTAATTAATCGGCATGCCTTAAAATATACAACTAGAAACTAATCTATCCCCACAGCCTTCATTTTATTCATTATTACTGATGTGACACAATTTTGTTATAACAGGATTATTGTGGGTGGAAATTCATATTTCTGAATAATAACTTGATCAGGAAATAGTTATGATTAGATTATGGCCTCTAGAGAAAGTAATACTTCGTTAGTCTTACTGTTTCGCTCTTTGCACAAGATTTTCAGTTAAATTAGCCTAGCAATACATTGCCTGAACATAAGATGTTATAAAGAAACAAGTGGTAAGAATGTCATGGTGCATTCCTTTGTGCTGTCACTGAGTCAAATCTCTAGCTCCAGTTAATGCATATTTCTTGGGTTAAAATTGGAAACGATTACAAAAATTGAACTTGGCAGTGCGAAGATTCTATAAAGAGTTACACGTTGTTGTTATTCACTAAATACCTTGTTAATGAACAGTACAAACGAGATGAGCTCTTCTGACTGACACAAAGGTATTACGGACCAAACTACTGATAGAAAAAAAGCTCACAAGTTTGTAATGTCCGTGAAGATTAGCAGGATTAAAATGGAAAGACTTCAAACAAATCACACAACTAGCCTGTGTTTACATATTTTTGCTTTTCATGTGGTTTTCCTGTTTAGAGTTTTGAAGGAATTCTACTTTGGTTTCAGTTCGTCCTATATATCCCAGCTTTCTCTTTATTACTCATTATATTGTAGGTCTCCACAATTAATTGTTTTACATATATATAATACTTAATAGATAACAACAAACTTTTGAAATTGAAACCCACTCAATATTATTTGTAAATATAACTACGAATAATTACAAATGAATAACCAACAATGGAAGAAACAAACTACCACCATATTAATGTTTTGGAAACAAAATGATTCAGTTAAACAAAAAGATAAGGTGGAGAACTGTCTCTAGCTTTACGATTGGCCTAAGTTAATATCGGTCAGCGCCTGGACTGTAGGCAGGTTGCGGTTGAAAATAATTTATTAACAGACCACGAGTGGCGCTATTCTGTAGATCTCATCCGGTATGATACCCGTTCTGACAAAACAACTACGAGAAAGAAATGCAATTTTGATTTGACAGCTCCAACAACTGAAGTGTAAGATTTCAGTTTTACTTCCCGATCAAACAGCTTGCAGTGTGTCTGTCAAATAAAAACAACTTTTGAGACAGTGGCAACTTGAGCCGCTTGTGACGTTATATCCAACATATATAACTGCAGTTATTAAAAGCAAATTGAAAAACGAGTTAACAGAAATGCATTTCATTGATTACTAATATCAATTAGGCCCTTAAGCGGGTTGAGATTGTACCAGCACTTAAAATTTTGAAATAAAAGAGTTTGATCTGGATAACATACAAGCTGCATGTGTGGCTCCTTGACGGATGCGACTTGATGGTAGCTATCACGAAAGCTGATGCATTAAGCGCGGAATAGTAACGTAAAATAATAACACATACTAGTTGTACTGCATGGGGTATGGGAAAGCTTTAGAATGAAGACACAATCTTAAGTGGACAACATTTTTTGTCTAGAAATATAAGTGTTTTCTTAATTCTATTTTATAATGAGGCAAAACTTACAAACAATCGCAAAAAGTAACGTTCCTAGAATAATTCTGGTTTCAACCCTGTCATTTACTTTTTTCTAATTATAGAAATTCTTCCCAGTTTAAATCACATTTTGTCAGTTTTTTCGAAGGTATTCAATATTTTAAAGTAATTCTTCCTATGGAATTTTATTTTGAGACTAAAACTTGTTTAGCAATTGAAAATGTTGTCACAGATTCCTCAAAAGACGCCCCTTCGTGTCTCAATGTTTATCTTAAACGCTGATAACAACTATGTAACCGATTTAAATGATTTTTTAAATTCAAATAAGTACCTTACTTTTGTCAGTAGACTTTAAGAGGAAGACTTTACACTTAATAGTTTTAATGGCAATACAATCTCAAAATTAAATGCGGTATTCTTTGACAAAAACACAAAATAACTTGTAACAACATTAATGCATTCTTCAAAGTAAGCTTCAACAAGTAAAAAACTTCATTATAGCTGTTAATTCCTCGTCTTTACTTGAAACCCGTTTAAAGAACAATGGTAAGATCAAGATTCCTTTCGTTAAGGATAGAAACCTGACTGCATGGCGCCCAACAAATGAAACCGTTGGTGTCAAAGCCATCAAAATACGTCAACCGACCCCTGACAGGAGCGCTTCTTATCACTTAAAGCCATTTGTTTGCGCTCAAGCATAATGAAGGGATACTCAGATTACAAAATTTATCAAAAGCCCTTCTAAGGTTTCCGCTATTACCGTTTAAAAGATACACAAACACACGGTTGGGTAAAAGATTTCTATTAGTTGCCGCATTAAACTGTACAATTTGAAAAATCAAAGAGATGTTAAAACTTCTCAGTCACTAGAAAGCCATTCGAATGCCGCTGAATTAGACGGAAATGTCCTAATGCGTGCTTGAGTTGTAATTATATGCCACATTTTGAAATACTAGGCGTCTTTTCTGTTGAAGGCTCTTCTAAGTTATTTTATCTTTTCGCGTCAGCATAATCCATATCGATCTTTTCATTACAAATCACAACTTGTAAGAAAGTCAGACATTTGATAAAACTAAGACTTTAAACGCACAAAAAGGACAACTGTGTAATCACGATGCTTTTAACTTCATCCAATCTCTGTCGCGTGCACCTAACTTAAAATACTGTCACTGTTAATAACATGTGTTTTGACATGCGCTTTATTGTAAAAGCTATTCAATCTGAACAATGCATCTTTTGTAACTTTAATTGCTTTATTTAAAAAGACGAATATTAAACAAAGCTTGTCGATACAACAGAGCTATTGAACTTTTGTGTGAAAATGTTTTAGGTAAACAGCGTTGGAAACATGGACTATATTTCAAATCGTGGATATCAAGTTGGTTTTCTCAAGAGCCCCGACCTCGAGGTGTCTGGCTTCATGCCACAGGCTGTCAACAAAAGAGATAGTAGAGTCTGATAGCCCTTCAACACACCAGGAAAACACCACACCCGATCACGAAATGCTATCTCCTCTGCTTGCTACATGTCCCAACAGAAATAGTACTGTACATTGTGTACATACCGTACACGCTGGGTGAAAGCTGTAGCACTTCAAATTTTGTTTTGTACAACAACCCTTAATTGAAACACTCCAGGCTCTCTATGTCTAGCAACGTTTTAGAGTATGTTTCTGTGTATGTGTGTGTGTGTGTGTGTTAAATCTTCACCTGTCCGAACGTAAAGCCTTCAGTTGTCATTGATAATAAAATTCAAATTCTAAGGCGAAGTCTGAAAATTCGCAGCTCGCATCTCAACCGAAAAATAAACCTCTTTTTGATATCAGTAAGAAAAGGAAGACGGCTTTGAATTTATTTAAATCTAGCTTATGAACAAAATCTCACAACTACCGGTGGTCAGTTCAATGTTAGAGCGAGAGCTTCTCCTCGGGTTTCAAGCAATTTTTCATAACCCGTCTCGTGGAAACCCCATAATCAGTAAGCTAAGTGGGAAATCAAGACAGCGTACTTGAAGAATTGTGGGTTTCATTTGACGGTTTTAATTTATTTGGTTGGTATACAGTTATCTGAGAAGTTGCCCGCATGTAAAATGAGAAACCGCTGATGGCAGTTAACAATTGGTGACAGTGTGCTCCGGTAAGCGACGATGCAAAAAGATAGCGGTAATCTCTCTATAACTTCAACATTTCACTGACTTCCTCTACCTAACCGTCTACAAGATTCTATTATCAATTAAAGTACACAGTTGTGGTCGCAGTTTTAAGAAAGTTTAATGCAGGCAACGTAAAATATACACTGTGTAGATTTAGGTTGGCGAAAGTATACAAAGAAATTGATGGCTCGAGAAAATGACACCCATAAAGAAAACATTTGCACGCTCATCTTAATGTGACCCTTGGATATACTTTTTATTAGATGTGTTATTAAAGGGTTTTCTTTAAGACCAAAGTATGCGCTGTAAAAACAGCGTATCTCTGTGTCGTCTACACGAACGAAATTTATAAAACGATTTGAACATTTATGGTTAAAATCTTTGGGAAACAAACCCCCCCTCTTTCAGTTCTCTAAATGTCTACTTGAATTCAAGAACATGAATTCTCTAGAATCCTATTTAATAACTAACCCTTATTTTATACTTTTTACAATAAAATGGTAGTTTATATAGTACATATTTTAGGTGTAATATATCGACAACACCTCAACGTACAACCTGAACAATGAAAACGTTTGTCTTCCTTGGTCTGTCTATTGCGGTATTTATTCTATTACAGGCTTAATATGCAAACGTATGAGTTCGTGAACTACCTTTGGAACAATGAAAAATTTATTTTAAAGACCTACTAGCGAATTTGTAAGGGTCGTAAGCATATGGTTCTCTGTTAGTCCATGGGTAAATTCTGTGGTTACTGGTGCAACCGCATCTCCGTGAACCCCTAACATGGTTGGATCTTCGACTTCTAATTTCACAGGAACGCCAGTGGGATCCGTCAGACAAGTAGTAAAATCATGAGGAAAGCATGGCTTTTTCATTTCTTGTAAAATTGTCTGTCCTTTGTCTTGCGTCAAGACTTTGGCATTTCGCATGTCCGGATTTGTTGATTCCCTGAACGGAGATCAAAGCAAGAACAGACATTCCATAAACAATCGGTCACGATTGGAATGGATATCAGGCGAAGAAATGTTTTTCAATCGTGCGGATAACAACTATAACACATCACGCACAAGTTATCAAGTTTGCAACAAAATATAGACTGCATAAGAAATCATTTAACTCTGTATGTATATTATACTTCTATACGTGACGATAATAGCATAGTCCCTCGGGAAAGTTTATTCCAGTTTTTATTATCTTCAGTTAACTTCATAAAGAAGCAAAATATACACCGTAGATACTAACCAATATTAACTGTATGTACCTCTTTGGACTTTTTTTGTACAGTAAAGAGGAAATGCCCTTGAATAAAAGAAAATACAGGTTGACACACAAAGCTAACGGAAATATGAACTAACTATATGTGAATAGCTTTCATTTGAATGATATGAACAACTAGTTTAAGCTGCTAAATCAACTTCCGTCTTTCGAGTATTTCAATACATTTTGAGATTGTAAAACAAATTTACCGATGCTAGTGGCGTTTAAAGTTTACATTAGCTTTCGTGAAAGTAAAAAGGATGGAGAGTATGGCAGCATATTATCTTCGTCGGAACTTGACTAGAAAATTAAAGGAGAAATCTTATTTTTAGTTTAAGGCAATGGTAAACTATCCAACAATTTCTCTTACCGTATTTTAGCCTCGGCGGCACGATCTCGTTGTCTGCGATTTTTAAACCAATTGCTTACTTGAGTAGTGGTAAGTCCTGTTGCCTCGGCAAGTTCACGTTTCTCTCGTGGAGAGGGATAAGGGTTATGGGAATACCATTCCCTAAGAATGCTGCGCGATTTCTCTTTAAAACAATAACTTGTCTCTTCTCCGTCCCAAATTGTTCTTGGCAAAGGGAACTTGCGGCGAACGCGGTATTTTCCAACTGCGCCAAGCGGTCGGCCCCTAAGTTTTTCCGCTTCAATATAATGCGCCTTTAACCAAAGCGACTGCAGTTTTGGGTGCGAGTTTGATGAAAAGTTGTTGTTCTCTAGGATGCGGTACAACTCTTGGAAGTTTCCCTGATGAAAAGCCACTATAGCTTTGGCCTTCAGCACGCTTTCGTTTTTCTGGATAGTTTCGCATTCTGGGAGCGACCATAAAAACCTTCCTAACCGTTCAATATCTCCGCTTTGTTGGAGGACCTCGCAAACGCAGGCCACTTGCTCCGGAGTGAAACTGAATGAAGGCAGCATATTGAGTTCTCTTGGACGGGTTTATCCTTTCAGCTCTTTGTATTGTCTATTTGTCTGAACGTAAGACGACACACTATATACTTGCGTGGAATCAAATTGCGCACGTTTAAAAGCAAATGTCACCTACTAACAATCGGGTAAATTCTTTTTTTCTGGCGTGACATTGTCATTATTAAATTAAGATTAGGACTTGAGCGACGAATGCTGATTGGCTAAGCAGTGTCGTCCAGATGGTTTTATATTTTTACAGGAGATGGTAGATCAAATCAGATGTCAATCTATCTCTAGTGTTTTCAAAGGGTGACTTCCGTTGTGGCACGGGCACTTCAAGGAAAGGGAATCCTTGCCCGACTGCCAGTCCCCTACACAGCACTCGGTTAGAGGCTTGAAGGTGAGCCGTCGCTAATTTAAAACATTGTATTGAAAATATTTTGATAGCAATGATATCACTGGATTAGGTTTCTTTCCGCCTCGCCATTAAGTATAGAAAGTTTCAAAAGTGAAATGCCAAAGAGGTCCTCTTTTTATTGCACGAGGCTATTAGCCGAAAAGATGCTAATTTAGGGGCTAATAATATAATGTGAGATTGGTGTGAACAAAGAGACTGTTTGTTGACTTTACATATTTATAGCATAAAACATGACAACTAAACCAATCAACGAATTGCGCGCCAAATAACAATACAAAAACGACATCTATACAGATGGTTCCCAGATTGCCGTCGTTCTTTTCTAATGAAAGCTCTCAGTTTTCTGCAGCGCCTGTATAAAGTTTGAGATTAAAAAATCATGAAACAAAAACAGTTTTATTTTGGAGTGTGTTCGTTAATAACCTGTGATGTAATTAAGACAGATTAAAACAATGAAAACCTTCCTCAAGCTATCATCACATTCCTTTTATAAAACTTTAAGTGGTGGTTTATCAAAATAAAGGAAAAGTTATAAATTTTATGTTGTTTCTCTTGCCACCCAGATACCGGTTTTCATTTCACAATCCTTACTGTGGGTATATATCAATATAAACAGTGAATATAAACAGTTTGAACAATTCATAAAGGTTTCAAATGAACGCAATTCTTTTGGCATCTAAGACCCGTTACCTTGGAAAACTCTTTTATCAAAGGTTTTTTCTATAGCACAATAAAAAGCAATGAATATGGAGTCGTTTGTACTGGCAATAACAAAACCAAGACTATCAGAATTAAGTCAAAACAACCAAAAAAAGCAACGCAGGGGAATTCCAGTCAAAACTATTTAAGGGCCAGGTTATAACCCGTTTTCTCCCTACTAGCCTAAGGGTTGTCCGACAAATCTCAAATTGTGTGTTTTAAATTAAATCTTTGATTCTTTATGAAAGTGGAAACTAGAGCATAGTATTTGGATTGCTACTAGAAACGTAGCCGGTCTAATCTACAATTCAAAACGTAACTATAGTTGTGTTGACATACCTTGTAGACACGCTTTGATCGAAATACAAACGAAACTTTCTAAAAATCTTAATTAGTGAACAAGATTGGTAATAGCCCGGGTTGAAATACGGCAAATCCAATATTAACAGTTGATTTAAACTTTCTGGACTTAAGTAAAAACATAAGGACATCCGCGCTATCAAGTTCACAACGCCATTGCATGCGAGATGTTTCGGAGCGGTTGAATAAGTGTATATCTGCATTTAACTTTGAGATTTAAAGATTGCAAACGAAATGGGCAATTGCAAAACATTTCCCAAACTTTTATATGCACTTATTAGAATTTTCAAGTGTTAGACATTAAATTTCCAAAAAATCATCTTCTATCAGTTGTCAAAATCCTCAACAAAACTGAACGAACTAGGCAAAAGAAGCCTGTACAATTTTATTGTAGTAACCGGCTAAACAGTTTCTTTTACCTGTATTAAAGACTAAAATTTGAAAGGTGATTGATACAATTTAAAAAATGTACAAGTTGAAAATGTTTTAACAGTAACAGAATATATTATATTTATTATTAAATTAGGAAAAACAAGAAGTACACTAATAAAATCGATAAACAAAACCTCCCTCACAAACATATATCGACCTATAAGTAACAAAGAAGAAAACGGATAATCCAAAACCCCCGGGGGGGGTACTTTGGGGTAAAAATGATAGGGATGATCGTCGGGAAATGTGAAAAAATACCCTAAAAAATACCAAAGCGTAAAAATTTTCGACCCTAAAAAA
>JAPEIX020004540.1:0-13026 GCA_026122405.2 Zoanthus sansibaricus
TGGGATTATTTTCTTTTATAAAAAAGTGGTTTGCTGGCATGTTTATTTATATATTCATTGTCTTCGATTACAGTAATCGTAAAACAACCATATTGAGCTGAGAGCTGTGAAAGTAAACAGCTTGTCAATTACCGCTATTGTCAGTTTTGGTCGAAACAGCGGAAAACAATGCGTATCAGTTATACCTAGTGTGACTGAAAATCAAGTGTGTGCCATGCGTTGCGTTGTTTGAATCAAGTCTGACTAGCTGAAGATCGTGAAAAGTACACTGAAATACAGTAAGTCGTTATATTTTCATTCTTTTGGCTGCTTTTGAAAAGAGTTTGGGTTTCAACCCTGATTTTGCTTATACACTTTATGTTCACAGAAAAAAAGGTCCACACTGCATGCGTGGTATCGGCTGTCGATCGGCCTTACTTCTTGTTACTTCCTGAGTTACAGGTTAGTTAATTTCATCATATTTGTAACTACTATGGTAGATAAGCAGTTTAACGCATTTCTATTTACAAACATATTGCTTGTGATGAGTAGAACGTTCTAGCAGCAGAGACTGTTTCATTTTACAATAATGATATGCTGAGTGAAGGAATGCGAAACAGTTTGTGGGTCTACTTCATGCTGCATTCCAGCCCAGTTTTTGCACTTATTCAAGCGATTTAGGTTGACTTTGAAGCCCTGAAACGCTACATCCAGAAGCTCATCTCTGAAGATCATCTGTCGAAATCAGTTCCGCGCATACATTGGTATCTCTTGCCACAGTGAACAACTGTTGTATGTGGCCACAACCAAACAAAGGCTACAAAGCTGAGCATCTACTGTTGTATTAGGAAAAATAAGGGCTACACCTTATTCTTCTGGTACAAAGGCAACGGAAAGGGTAATCAGTGAAATGCAGGGAAAACCAACAAAATCTAGTCCCTTGATCCGCAGCCTTCTTTTGCAGACATGCTTCAAAAAAGTTCAAGCGTACACAGTTTAACCTGAATGCAAAGTCGCATCTTGGAAGTGCTGGCGCTGAGGTGGAAGTGTCTGCAAAGTGGAGGCAAAGGGCTTTCGCATTTAAGGAGCATGCTTGCAAAGTAGTTAGAATGTATAGCTATCCTGATAGCTTTGAGGAGTTCAGGAATTCACAGAAGCAAGCCCACCTGGACGGTGTTAAAATCGGGCAGCTTTTGTTTTCCAAGTATATGCCAGAAGCTTGTGTTCAGCTTTTAAAGAGTTCTGATTCCTGGGAGGTACCATCACCCAGAAAGCATACATATTGTAAATAGTTCTCCGTCCGAAGGCTATAACAGATTACATGAGTCATTTGCTCTTGCAAAGCAAGATATCAAAGAATCTCCGGTTGAAGACATTGATAAAGAAGAGTGTGTGCCAGCACCAACACTAGAGAAACCTCATGTCAATGATACTATCGAGGGAGAACAAGACCAAGATGAAGAGTTGTTGACATCAAAGAAAGAAGAAAAAGACAGAAGATGGAGGATCTCCAAAAGGCTTGAGGATGGAACGGTAATGCAGATTCACATTCGTCAAGCTATCAAGCTACTGCTACCACGGGAATATATTGCACGATGTAGGCAGAAAAGGCACTGGGCTGCCAAATACACTGAAAGATGCCCATTGATCCTAAACACGATATCATCAAGTTTTGTGATGTTGATTTTAAATGTGTCCACAAAGGCGTCCAATCCTATAAAATCGAGCATGTAAAGATGTTACAGGCTTCGAAAAATGGATCGGATCTGACCAGCTTTAAGCTAAGCAGAAACGCACAAGCGAGGTTCCTGTGTCATTATACATTCAGGCTTCTAATAACAACAGCTATCAAGTGCCAAATGACGTAATGCTGACAAATTGGAAGTCTGCGTCCAGCTTAATTGGCCCTGTTCATCTCCTGGAAGACAACGAAAGACCCGGGTTCTTTAGTCTACATCCCAAAAATAAAGATTCCCTGAAAAAGATGGGGTTTCATTCTGGACAAGTTTCCAGCCTTACAGAAGTTAAAGAAGGAAATGATGGAGATTCTGATTAACCAGAGCTTGAAGAGGGATTCTTTGAAGTTGAAGACATCTTGAACAAACGCCTTTGCAAGGGTACTTTGAACTATGGGTACAAAGTAAGGTTCAAGGGCTACAGATCTGAAGATGATATGTGGCTACCAGTGTCATTTTTTAATCGCGCAATACATTTTGAATCGATATCAAAGTATGAAAGAAAACAGAAGCATGTAACGGAAGCGGATGACTTCAGTGACGAACTGCTACAAGTAAAACAAAAGAAACTAAAGAGCAGCAAACAAGTGGGTCTACACCTGCTGACGTTGGAGAGCAACAATCGAAACGTAAAACAGGGCCTAAAGAACATGGCAAAGATTGTAAGGGGCAAAGGAAGGCTAACCTAAGGAAACCAAAACCGGCACTGAAAGGAATTTCAAAGACATCTGTAATGTCTTAAACCGGAAGTCGTAAAGACAATTAATTCATAGGCAGTTAAATATTATGGGATGTACTAGAGAGAGGAATTGAGAATGAATACCATGTTGTGTGTTCATATGTACCGAATAAAAAACTAAGTTTGTTTTATAAAATATTTATTGGACACAAGACATTGCAACATCTTCCACTAAAGAAAAAGGTATTAGGTTTCGCCAGAGTTTGAGATGTACGATGTTAGAAAAAACACCAATCCATATGCCTATGCTCCTTCGATCTGCGAAGATCTTTTAAGAGGGACGGACAATTTCGTTACTGGTCGAGAGGAACAACAGCAACTCAAAATTCCTCCAACAAACCCAATGCTAACAGTGTCAAGTGTTATTTCTCTTTCTCAAGCCCAGCAGTGTATCCCCTAGTAGTGTATGAAGTTCCACCACTTAATACTGTCGAAGAAAGTGAAATGCAGCTGCGAGATGCAAAGAAAACCAGTAGTGTACCTAATGCTGCCATCCTCATTGAGAATTATGGGGTCCTGAATAAATGTGGCCTTACTGCGATAAGGCAGTATCACCGTTTCAAAGTCATAGGCAAAGAAGTTGAGGACCAGAAGCGATGGATAAGGCATGCATTTTGTCAGGAGTCTGACTCTGATCGGAAGATAGTTGAAGATGCATTGTTTAAAAACAGTTTAGGACAAAGTAAGTTCCTCGTTTCAAGAAATGGCAGTCGCGAAACTGCACAAGTTCTTTCAACATTTTGCGATGAATGTTATCTATGTGATGAAAGCATTAATGTTCTACTTATGGAATGGAATGGAATGGAATGGAATGGAATCTGATTGGCACGTTGACGCCATTAAGTATCGTCAGGAACTGTGCCTTCTTTCGTTTGACTCTTCCGTTGTTGGTATCAAGTATCATCAAGAACTGTGTCTGCCTGGCATCTGATTGCCCGTTTACACTTCTAAGCACCATCAAGAACTTCCTTCCATTTGATTTCTTTGCTGAAGCTGATAGTTACTATGTGCTTCCATTACAACTAATTTGACCGTTGGCGCTATTAAGGATTGTCAAGAATTTTGTCTTCCTGGCAGTTGCTTTGTGTGTCGACGCTGATAACGATAGTCGAGAACTGTACCTCAGATTCGAAGTTGGTGTCTGCCGAACGTTGTGAAGTGATCCCATCGATTTTCCCAATACAATCCATCTTCAAAACTGCGGTTGCGATGAATAGCTTTAGAAGAGCAATATTGAAAAAGTGTAATACTTAAGGAAATGGTGGTTATCATCGTCGTTCAAATGGGATTTCGGCAAGAAATGTGCCAAGACGCGTTCGTAAAGCATATCTAGTTTGCTATTACAATACGTGGGTGTGAATATTGTAATCTGACAATTTTAAAAGCATTTCTTTTTCGAAAAATGGCATGTTTGTTTTGTATCTTATTCTTTAAATATATGTTTGCTTATGTATGAGTATCTCATGATGGTAGTCAAACGTTTTCACTTATACTGATTGCAGTTCTTATAGTCAAAAAGGATGTTTGTTATAGAACGTTGTTTTACAAAGCGTCGAGGATAATATTCGATATTTGCCAGCCATATATTTGGATGGTTTCCCATAAAAGCGAAACTAAGTAGTTGTTTTATTTAACAGAGTTAGATTATTGCATTAAAGAGGAAGTCAGAGTGAAAATATTTAGGCTCAAATAAAAGATTACACAATTCTTACCTCTGTCACAAAATTCCACATCTCCAAGTAAATTACAACTCCAGAAATAAAGCTACGAATCTACCAAAATTTGCATTAAACAAATTCGCCTTTGTGTACATCGGAGCTAACCTGCTATCAAGTAGCGGTTTCATCTCGTGACGTCATTGCGCGGTTTCTCAGCTGCGCACTAAATTTAAAACTTCTCAAGTGAGTCAACAAAGCAATCATTAGGCTTACATTTATTTTTTCTTGATCTTTTTTTTCAAAAACGCCATATTGTATGGTACCTGGTTGCACTCACTGTTCGAAGAAGACGAAAGGGAGTGATATTTCGTATCATAGACTACCAGTTGACCAGCAAATGAGAAAAACATGGCTCAGATGTATTCGACGTGACAATCTGCCGAAATGGAGTTCATGCTATGTTTGCAGTTCTCATTTTACACAAGATTGTTTTGAAAGTTCACTGAAAGGGCTATTTGGCATGAAGGCGAGAACAATTTTAAAACCTGGAAGTATACCATCGGTATTTCCATTTTTACGTCAAAATCCAGAGCGCGAATTATCACGCAAAAGGAGGCAAATTAAAGATAAAAATGCAAGAAGCGAGGTAATTGATGTTCAAACTATAGTGTTAATTCTTAAAGTTTTCTGCATTTTAGATTTAAGGAAAAGCAAAATATTACTACTGTAATTATAAAAAATTTACTTGAAGTCATATGATTTTTCATGCTGCATTTTTCCGGAAAACAATTTTCAAAAAGTAACAAAGTTGCTCATAATATTGCTCCACAAACATATAATAATTAACAAAATGTATAAATATTTCCTTTTGCAGTTTTTGGTGGCTCTTAAATGGGCCTTTAGTTTGGTATTTGAATCTGCTTACCGGTATTTGTCGTGATTCTACTCTTCTGAGTTATTTTCACGGTAGTGATATAACTTTTGACATGAGGTATTAAATTTAAATGCTTTCAATCCACATTGTTCATACAGTGTTTCAATGTTTAGCCCTTGAATGCACTGCTTCAATGGTATTTTGTTGAAAAATACTGTAAATGTTAAAACTTTGTCTTATAATTGTTGTGTTTTAATTTAAAAAGTTCTGTTAGCAAAACAAAACGTTTAATGAGGCCACTCTGCTATATTTGTCAAAATGGGGGAGCTTCATAATAGTGAGAGCATTGAATAATTTGTTATTGTGATATAGTAAAACGTAGTAATGCAAGACCACAGGTATGCAAGATTTTCTTCTGATTGTAGAAAAATACTTTATTTATTTTTTTATAGGTCTTTTAAGATATTTTTGTTTGGAATGCTTGAGATTGGGCTCCACTCATTAGAGAACACAATTACTTAATTAATATATTAATGATAACATAAAACCCAATATGAACTTTACACTAAACTATTTGATGCAAAAATTATATTTTAAAGAGAGGTGTTCAGCTTGGTGCACTTTGGGGAAGGTAAAATAAGATTTACAGGAATAATGTCTTTGAAATTGTTTCATTCAAATAGCGAAAAATATGGATTTCTTTGCAGGAAGTAGCAAACCTACTTCAATTTACATGTGAAGTACAAGAAGTGAATTCATGCATTGATGATGACCCTACCACCAAGGAAGCAGAATCCCAGTGTGATAAAAAAATATTACTTGATGCTGATGTTCAATGTGACAAAATATCAAAACGGAATATTGGTACACAGACTCTTGCCCCTCGCAAAAAGAAATTAAAAAGGCCAAAAAATTTGAAAATGCAAGCAAATTTAGAGACTAATAACACTTTTTTAATGTCTAATAATATCAGTAATCAATTTATTTTTCCTTCAACTCCTGCTGATATCAAGGATCAAATGCAATCTAATGTACATGCTTGTCACCAAAATTGTCTTGATAACATTTTTTCAAAGCCAACAACAGATATACTATCTGATTCCAGTGAGGCAGTAAATACCAGCAGCAGTGAGGATAATTCATTGGACAGTGACAAGGACTACATTTGCTCAGAGTCAGATGCCAGTGATGAGTCAGAGGAAGAACAACTAAAAAATGAAAAAAAATTCATTGTTTTTGAGACTATGCTTGACCAGCTATTTATCACCTGCAAAACGTGTGGTTCTTTGTGTGACATTGAAAAGTCACATGTTGGTAGCATGGTGACTGTCAAGGCAACATGTTATAATAACCATACCGTCCACTGGAAATCACAACCAGAACTACATAACAAGCCAGCTGGTAACATCTTGATTCCTGCTGCAACAGTTGTTACTGGAGGATCCTTTGAGTCCATGAAACAATTTTCTAATGCACTAAATTTACACTTTGTCAATAAAGACCAGTTTTATGATGTTCAGGATAAGATTATTTTCCCAGTAATTAACAATGCCTATGAGAAGCAACAAAAAGATCTTATTAATAATATTATACAGGATAACAATCCAGTCAATTTCTGTGGTGATGGTCGATCAGATAGCCCAGGTCATAATGCCAAATATGGCACTTACTCCTTAATGGATGAATCTTCTGGGAAGATTGTTGATTTTTCCCTTGTTCAAGTCACAGAAGTCTCTTCTTCTAATGCCATGGAGGCTGAAGGATGTAAAAGGTCACTAAATAAAGTTATTGCCAAAAATGTTAAAGTAAGATGTTTGACAACTGATCGTCAGACACAAATTACATCTGAAATGCGAAAGAAATACCCTTCTGTCACCCATCAGTATGATGGCATCTCAGCAAGTGGATTACGAAGACACTGACAAAAAAGACAAAGATAAAGGGCAACAAGCAACTTTTTGAATGGATTCAGTCAGTGACAAATCACCTGTGGTGGTCTGCACAGAGCTGTGGTGGTAATGCTGAAGTACTTCGTGAAAAGTGGGAGTCAATCTTGCATCATGCAGTAAACAAACATCAATGGCAAAATAGCAAGCATTTTCCAAAGTGTCAGCATGGTCCTCTCTCTAAAAGAAAAGAAAGGAAGACCAAATGGCTAAAGGTTGATTCGACAGCATATGTTGCACTCGAAGAAGTGGTCCTCAACAAAAAACTGTTAAAAGACATCAGTAAACTGACCGAATTTCATCACACAGGAGAGCTTGAAGTTTACCATTCACAACTTATGAACTATGTTCCCAAACGATTGCAAAGGTATGGTGGCTAGAGCCCAATTGGCTGTGATTGACCATAACTCCAACACTGGAAGAGAAAAAGCAACAGTATTAAAGGGGAAAAAACAAGGGGAAAAAAGATACAAGGTGGTTTTTCCAAAAGGTCGAAAAAAGTGGATAGCAAAACCAGTAATGGCTAAAAAGTCCTTTTCATTTGTAAAAACTTTGATGGAAGATGTCTTTTTCCTTGAGTTTGATGATAAAAAAAAGTCACTGGAGCCTGAAGGTATACCAAAGAACATTGCCCCCTTACCCAGACCAAGCAAAGAAGAGATTGTTTTTGCACATAAATCACGAATGGGAAATAATTCAAGATAATACAGACTAAAATTCAGGATTATCAGTCAATTACATTCTGAGGCAGATATCCCCTCAATTTGTGCTGTTACTGCTTAATCGTAACATATCCCGGGATCTCCAGGCAGAAAATGCTTTCTTCTTCCTTGTTCACTAACTGTGTACATAGGCACCAATAGACCATAAGACAATATTGGATTTAGGAAATACTGGTGAGATATTGAGTAATAATAATAATAAACTTGAAGGCATCATAATTATACTTATTAACTTTATTCGCACAATTTAAAATGTGTAACAAAACTATCAATATTTTTACTATTTAATAGTTTCTATGAAGTAGTAGTTCCTAAAGGTTAATTAAACTGGGAAGTTGTTGATATAACCTTCAGCAATATTTCTTAATTTTGTGTTTAAATAAACAACAAAAAACAACTAAGTGAAGATGAGATCAAAGCATATTGACTGATAACACTGCAATAAATGATAGTCAATTCTTTCTCATGAAATTATTTTCTTGATTGCAGAGAGTTTAAACAATCGAGTTGCTCTAAAAAATAAACAGATTTTCACCTTAGAAATAATTAATTGCAGATGTTAACTATTTTTTTAGCATTGGGGGACTTACCACATACTTTTGATCCCATTAAAGAAATAGTCTGCTTAACTAAGTTGGTTTTAGAAGTAGCAGATAAAGTTTCAGATGATAGGAATAACTGGTCTTGTAATTATGAACGTTTTTGGCAAATTTGAACCACCTTTCAAATTGTTTTGGCAGCTAAATAGATTGCCATTTGAAAATAAGTGTAAGAATATTAATTTAAGGAGAAAATATTTTCAACTGTTAATAATTGTAGCAGATTGAGGAAAGGCAAGATACTCAAGGCAAGGTAAAAAACTTATATCATTACTCTTAGTTTCCTTACCTATACAGGGTAGCTGAAGGTAAAAAAACATCTGCAATGAAATCAAATTACATGTTTTTACTTCACTTGAGGTTTTTGTAAGTGAATTTTGAAGGAACTTCCCAAAGGATAGTTTATGTAAGGGCAAATCAGTGTGTAGTATAACTGCTTCAGTTGTAGCATGGAATGGTATGTTTTAATTTTTAAATAAAACCAAAAATTTAGCAATTTTTGAACACTTATAAGAAAATTGCTTATTTACGATAAGGAACTATAAATAAATAAACCTAAATATTTTATGTATGAAATTCTTTCTTCTTTTTGGAGTGGATTGTGTTTACCGCTGTGTTTACCAATTTCGTTGATTTTCGACTGATTTGATTATCATAGACTTGGCCCATTTTTTTTCTTGTTAACTAGGTGTTTAAATTTGTAATTTTTCCTGACAATTTGACGAAAAATTGCATGAGTACAGCACTGTTTCACGAACCGTATTAAAAGCAAAGAATGGAAACAAAACAGCAAACTAATTGCCAAACTGATTGCTATGCCGATAGAAAATATCAAAATTATATAAATAATTACCAGTATTTGTCCTGAGATATGCTGTTCTTGTGGAAGACAGTCAATTTCTTCGTCTGATTCTGAATCAAAAACGCGTCGATCTGATAACTACTCGGAACTGGCTAAAACGCGTAAGATCGGAGTCTTTCATCGAATTTTCCTCGCTACCACTTGACTCGTTGCTCTCAGCAAAATGGCTTGAAGATTGCTGATTATCAATGTCCATTTGTCTCTATTTTATATTTAGCATTCGCTTCAACAGAAAATATATAAACTTGAAAACAATGGCAACCGCGCAATGACGTCACGAGATGAAACCGCTGCTTGATAGCGGGTTCGCTCCGATGTACACAAAGGCGAATTTGTTTAATGCAAATTTTGCTAGATTCGTCGCTTTATTTCTGGAGTTGTAATTTACTTGGAGATGTGGGATTTTGTGACAGAGGTAAGCATTGTATAATCTTTTATTTGAGCCTAAGTTTTTTCGAACTCTGACTTCCCCTTTAACTTGGGTCTTTCCCATTACAATTGCTTGGTACTTTGAAGTGTTTCTTCTCATGCCGTTTTGCTCACACCATTGATGGACACGGGCAAGATCTGCATTAATCACTTCTTCAACTTTCTCCGGTGTACTGTCCGCAAAAAATATTTGCGTGTCGTCAGCGTACGCAGATAATCTGCTCTGTTTGACAGCGTAAACAAGATCGTTCATGAATATGTTAAATAATAGTGGGCCCAGTACACTGCCCTGTGGGACCCCCACTGAGATTTCTTTCCAGTTTGAAAACTGGTCTCCTAATCTGACCCGCTGACGTCGATTTGCAAGATAGTCATGAACCAAATCGGTAGTTTTGCCGTCAGCTCCATAGGACTTGAGCTTGGCCACCAGCAGTTCGTGTGGCAAAGTATCGAATGCCTTGGAAAGATCCATCGATACGATCCCAATAATTTTATGTTGGTCCAATTCCTTCCTCCACTGTTCTGTGAGGCTAAGTAAAGCAGTATCTGTTCCGTGATGTTTCCTGTATGCGAATACGTGTTCGTGAAATATGTCTTCGAATTATATAATTTTAATCTTTTCAAACACAAAGCAACAAAATTTGGTTTAACGATTTTCAATGGTAACTCATAATCTTTTCAAACACAAGCCAACAAAACTTGGTCTAACGGTATTCAGTGAGTAAGTTACAATCTTTTCAAACTCAAGGCAACAAATTTTGGTCTAAGGGTATTCAGTGAGTAAGTTACAATCTTTTCAAACACAAGGCAACAAAATTTTGCGGTATTCAATGCAAAGAAGAATTAAACAAAAGTTTAATCAATGTAATGTATGGGATTCCTGTGTAGTTGTGTGATCGCAGAGTGTCATGGGATCAGTCTAGTAACCGGGGCCTCATCTTTGTGACTAGCTTGTTTTTTCTTGGTGAATTTCCTTCCAAATATACTACATTATTGGCGACGAGGAGTTTGGAAATGGCAACCTGCGGGAAGATTGAGGAGTCTGATAGAGAGTCTGATTCATGGGAGCCGTATAATGAACTTTTAAACTTCTATTTTGAAGCGAATATGGAATAACTTCGTCCGATGAAGATTTGAAAAAACGCCGAGCAATCTTGTTAAGTTCAGTGGGAAAGAAGATCTACAAGCTAATGTGCGACCTTCTGGCACCAGAAAAACCCGGAGAAAAATCTTTTGAGGAATTGTGCACCCTGGTCAAGAGTCATTTTGACCCTAAGCCGAGCGAAAGTGTTCAAAGGTATAAGTTTAACAATCGATTCAGAGGAAATGGAGAACATGTGTCTGATTTTGGCAGCTTTACGAAACACGGCGGAGCAGTGTAATTACGGCAGTAGTTTAGACAATATCTTTCGAGATCGTCTGGTATCTGGAATAAATAATGCAAGAATTCAGAGGCGTCTGCTGTCGGAAGTGGATATAACGTTTAAAAAGGCGTATGAAATTGCTCTGTCTATAGAAACAGCTGAACAGCACATGGCTGAATAACAATCTATGCCATCAACGCTTCTTTCAACGACATCGGTGAACAAAGTCAGCTCCTCTAAGATAAGATAGCCATGCAACGAAAATGAAAAGTGTTTTAGATGTGGAAAGCCTCATAATGCAGAAATGTGTCGATTCAATCTGTCACTATCGTAAAAAGAAGGGACACATCATTGCCAAATGCTATAAAAAAGCAAAAAAGGAAACGGGCAGAAAAGCCTCAAGTCAAAGGAGAACAACGTTCTACACAAAACAAACCTAGAGTACACGTTTTGGACTGTGAGGAGGATGATAGTGATCAAGAAATATACCCCATGTTTTCAATAAACCATGGTCCCTGGAAGAGCCCCTACATGGTAGATGTGGAATTGAATAAGGATTCAAATAGAGCTGGATACCGGTGCTTCCCTTTCAGTTATTGGAGAAGATATATTCAATCAGTTGAAGAAAATTGGGGGACCCTCCCTCAATCTGCATGATCCAAAGCTAACCCTTAAAACATACACCGGAGAGTGTATTCCAGTGTTGGGAGAGCTGATAATTGCAGTCAAGTACAAGGAATTTTGTGAACTCTTGCCTGCTGTAGTTGTGCAAGGCCCGATACCCAGTCTCTTTGGCCGAGACTGGTTGCAACACGTTAAGTTAATTGTCGTGGCAAGAAATATTCCAGTTAAGTGTTGCTTTCCCAGATTTATCCACTTTACTCAATCAGAATGAAGCACTATTCAAGGAAAATACTAGGAACTGTCAAAGGTGTCAAAGAAAAAATTTATATAGACCCACAAGCTCAGCTCAAGTATTTTAAGCCACGACCTGTAGCCTATGCACTGCGTCAGAAAGTTGGAGATAAGCTTGATCTCTTGTTGAAAGAGGGAACAATTCACCCTGTGGAATCTCAGAATGGGCCACTCCAGTAGTTCCCATTATGAAATATGATGGCACGGTACGCATCTGTGCTCAATAAAGTCAGAAAACTAGACAAATACCCAATGCTTAAAACAGAGGATCTGCTAGCTCAACTTGGAGGTGGTGTCGAGTTTACCAAACTTGATCTCAGTCAAGCATATCAACAACTAGAGTTAAAGGAAGAGTCTAAGAAGTATACCACCATCAATACACACAAGGGCTTATTTGAATACAATAGATTGTGCTTTGGCATTGCCTCAGCCCCCGGTATTTTTCCAAAGAACCATGGAAAACCTCCTGCAAGGCATTCCCAATGTAGTCGTCCGTATAGATGATATTCTTATTGCTCGTAACACATCTCTTCTCGTTCCAACTCATGCAGCTTCGTTCATGCATTATTAAAACTTCTTGTTCATTGTGTGCCCAGTGCGTGTGTCTAATTGTAAGCAAAACATTTGAATCGGTCTATAACCCTTAGATACATTTTATGCGAGATTGGACCAGCACCTTGCCCAGCTAGTTGAAATAACTAAAAATTCCTTTTCGAATATAGTGTCCAGCCGTTTTTTTCTTAATGTGTAAATGACTATTTGCAAATTCCAAAAATAAAGACACTTAAAAATATGATTTAACTGCAACGTTAACTATAGCTACATTACTTTGCGGAAAATTTGTCAAACACAAGAAATAGTACATCCCTTGGTGGTCATACATTTGTTTGCTTTCCTCCTCTGACAAGAAGTAAAAAGCTGGATCTGCCTAAAAAGGCCCATTCAAAGTACTGAACAAATCAAATAGCTCGTATCCGGTATAAAACTGGTATATAACCAGATTTTTGCCATGTTGAAAATGTAATTGCTGACTACACTAACGTTCCCGTTCATATCCGCTGCCAAAATCCGAGCCTTTTTAACCACAGAAATACTTCTTCTCAACACTTAGACAGACAATTTTATCTGACAACCAAAATTTTGCGCTATTTTTTCCCTGACAATACTCTACTACGAAAAAAAGTTAAATGTTTTAACCATACA
>JAPEIX020004622.1:0-13022 GCA_026122405.2 Zoanthus sansibaricus
TTCCATACAAACTCTCTTATTTTGAGCCACTTTGCCTACTCGCCAAGATGGCGGCGAAAACCGTGACAAGGTCTATTCTCTGGGAGCCTTAAGCAAAGATCTTGATCAAATGTCGCCATCGAGTGTACTAAAATTTTATGTCGTGATATATATTTTAGCAATTATTCCATTCGATCGCGATTTACTAATTTTTCGACATTTAAGTTCAATATATATATGATGCTTTCAGGAAAGTTCAGAATCAACTGTTATAACCAGTGTGCGAAATTTCGAATCCATTTACTATATTTGTACGGCCATCCAAACTTTCACCAGTTATCGATGAATTACCTCACTGCTTCTAATGATAAAAGTTGGTGGTGTTTTAGGTTCATGGTAAACGGAACTACCTTGGATATACTTTTCATTCATTAACGAAGCGAGTTTAAGGAAAATTTCAGACTCGATTACCTGCCTTATAGGCAAAACTCTTATATGATTTGTGGTGGAATAATTTGGTCATGTTTCAGTACAGTACAATCAATATTGTACTGGTATTGAATAAAACAGTGTGTACAATTGAAAAACAGCCCTCAGATTCATGAAATTTTAAAAAATAGAAAATTACTTATTCACAGATAGTAATATTAATTTTAAAAAGTCATTTCAATGAAATAAGCCTGGGTATTAGTCTGCTGTGATTGGGTGACTGGATCACCTCATGGTCTCTGATTGGTGAATCGAACGTCATTTTATTTTATAATAGCGCGTGTAACATCTCGTTTGTCATTAGTTTCAACATGGCCGGTGGCATGTGGAACTTTAGGTCCTTTCAATAACGAAGTGTCTAGATGTCTGGCAGGTAGACTGAATTTCGATAAAAACTATGTGTCCGTCAATCAATTTTCTTAGAAAAATATACTTTAGAGACTTATATAGTTGGAAATTTGTTTAGAATTTTCGTCTAAACCGCATCAAAAGGAGGTTTTGAGATTCTAAACAAATATCCGACTACAATAAGTCTCTAAAGTATCAGTATTTTCTAAAAAAAGTCGATTGACTGACACGTAGTTTTTGTCGAAATTCTGGCTGCCTGCCGCCTGTCGGACGTCTAGACACTTCGTTACAAAAATGTGCTGAATGAGATTCCCCCAAGATAGCCAAGGCCGACTAAAAAGCGATTTACAAGAAACCATAGCCGATTGTGGAGGTACTGTACCAGGAATTACATGATCGTTCTCACATATCGATGGCTGTATGGAGCCGGTCAATGGGAACGAAGACAACCATGAAGGAAGACAATGAAGCCGGTGAAGGTAGATTTATTATCTTATTTTGATTTATTATTATGGACTCTAAAAGAGCTCTCATAAATTTTATTCTTTTAGTTTCCTAAGTTAACTTGTCATAAAATGTAATTTTTCAATTCTATAAAATTCGGTAACATGGATTCTTTTAAACTTCTGCTTCAATCAAAAGTTGTTTTTCCGATGTTCGGAGACGGAGGATTTTTGAGGTTAGGCCAGACCAAAATATTATTTGTTTATAACTTTATGGCTTCTACAAGGTAGAAACTGTATTTAAAAAATAATTATACTTCAACTAATATACACATTCAGATTATGTTGGAAGATTCATAACTGGCAAACAGTTTTTTCCCAAATTTTGCTTCATTAAAAAAGGCGTAATCAAGCCTTCATCAACTAATTTTTTTTTACTGAATCATGCATAGATTATTTATTTGTGTTTGGTACACCGACAACAATACAAAAGAAACTAATATATATTTGTATTATATTCTTGTTATATGCAGGCTTAAAAGATTTAAAGTCTAACCGTTTTGGGGAATACTAAGTAAAAAAGCACAAACACCTTGGACCATTATTAAACTTCCACTCCAAATCTACACTCAAAAAACAAGGTTCCCAGAAGATAGTCAGCGATTTACAACAAACAATGGCCGAGAATTAAAGGGACCACGAATTACATGGACCAGTGTTAAACTGCAGTGATCGTTCTACTACTTGGAATTTTTACCATCTATGCCCGATGGCTCGTCCGGAGGAACACGACCTTCCAACTACGCTAGAGGCCATCGACGAAGACAAAATGATAGAGGAAGACAAGGCAACATCACTTCAGGGTGGAGGTAAATTTATTTATTATCTTATTTTGATTTCTTACTATGGGTTCTTAAAGTGCTAGAGCTCATAAATTATACTCTTTTAATTTCCTAAGTAAATTTGTCATAAAATGTCATTTCTATAACTAATCAGTAAGATTGTGTGCAAAATCATAGTTTGTGAAATGGTTTTAAAAGATGTTTGCTAACTTACTTAACTTTAACTTTTTATTTAAATGCTTTTTCAAATAATAATTTGTTTATAACTTTTTGTAACATGCAGATTATGTTTGAAGTGAACTGGTAAACTCCAAAAGTTTTTTTCTCCGGATTTTGCTTCATTAAGAAGGCATGATCAAGCCTTCATCAACTAATTTTTTTACTGAAACATGCATGAATTACATATTTGTGTTTGGTACACAGTCAGTTATACAAAAGAAATTAATATGTTATATATATATTTTTTTTTACAGGCTTATCAGAAGATTTAAAGTCCAGTCATTTGGGGCAATACTAATTTAAGATGAACAGACACCTTGGGCCATTATGAAACTTCCACTCCAATTCTGCACTCCACTATATACCTCCGATTATGGAGGTACTGTACCAGCAATTACATGATCGTTCTTGCCTGGATGAAGCCGGGGAGGACAACCCTCCTACTACCTAAGATTTAAAGTCCAGTCATTTGGGGCAATACTAATTAAAGATGCACAGACACCTTGGGCCATTAATGAAACTTCCACTCCAAACCTGCACTCAAAATTATTCTGTCTTATTTAGAATAATATTTCGATAGATAAATGATAGATAGATAGATAGATAGATACTTTATTAAAACATCTTTGGCAGCCAAAAGACCTTTATCACGGTTGTTCGAGTTAGTTGAAAATTAATAGCAGTGCAATATAATCGGCAGAAATGGAAAGAGTAGGTAAAAATGAGTTAAAGCAGTAATTCTGGGCTCTAAATATTCAAAATTGTTGCACTGACAAGTTTTCAAAACAAAAAAAAATCCTCTCAAAATACAGAAAAATCTATGAAAGTTTGCATGCCCGTCCAACCTCGTTTTCATGCAAACTTTCATATGTTTTCTTTTAAAACTTTGTTTTTAAAATCTTCATTACTACTACATTTTTTAAGATCAAAAACTCAATTTTTGAGTACTTACTAATTTTGACCTGCTCTTTCCATTTGTGCTGTTTAAATAGAGCTTTTTTTTTAAGTTTTAACTGACTTAAACAAGCGCGATAAAGGTCTCTCTGGATGTAAACGCTTTTGTGCGTTAAAAGTTCCCGCACTAGCAGGAGAGGAATCATTTTTAATGTGAATAACACCAGTTTAGAAACAGAGAAAAGAAAAGCACTTTAATAGATTCTATAAAGGTTGTGATCCGAAGATAACAATAGGATATTCACTACCATTTTGTTTTCAGTTTTAGTCAGTCTTTTACTCCGAACGTTTTATATTTTTATTTCCCCAACTAAATGCTTAGCTAACTTTATTCATTAACTTTAACTGAACCCCAATTAGAAGTTTGTTGTAAAGGTATTTTATTTAAGAACTAGTGCCTGATGTGAGTGGTTTGTTTACAAATAAACCAACGCGCTGCCAACACAATGAACGAGAAATTGGAAAAATGAACGAGGAGAAGGCAATCTGAATTCACTGCATTGCAAGGCAAGATGCATGACTTAACGAACTTGCAAAAAAAGTTTGAAAAAAAAAACCCAAACATTTTTAAATTGAATAAGTACATAATTAAAATGACATATTTAGTAAAAATATTGTAAGATAGGAATCACACAAAACTGAACATGAAGAAAAATTAAAACTAGAATTTCATACATTAACGCGAACAGGATAATTTTTAGGAGCAAGTAGCGAAGCATTCCATGAGATTGAAACTTAAACCGTTAAAGATCCTTAACAAAATACCTTGTTTTAGAATTGATCAGCAGTCCTTTGGGAAGTAATTTCAATGTTTCAATGAAGGATTAGAACCCGGAAGGGGAAGGAAGGGGGATGGGGGGAAGGCTACTCTATTAGTTTTTGGATAGGGGTACCCTGACCCTATCCCAGACCTATGAATGTCTAAAATTAATACCCTACCCCAGACCTTTAAGTCAAAAATCGTACCCTACCCCTAAGAAAACATGCGATAAAAACTGCCTAACTGTATCATTTCAATTAGCGTGCTTATATGAACTGGTCATCACATCTGTGCTGGTCGTTTTGTTAATGTCATAGATGTTATCGTAGCTCTTGCAACACCAGAAACAGCACCCTACCCCAGACCTTTAAGCCAAAAATCATACCTTACCTCTAATTAAACATGCGTTAAAAGCTGCCTAACTGTACCATTTCCATTAGCGTGTTTATAGGACTGGCGTCTTATCTGTGTTGGTCGTTTTGTTGATACTATAGATTTTATCGTATACCTCTTAACACCAGAAACTGTATACCCTATCACAGGCAATGAGATCCCTAACCCATGCAAAATTAGATACCCTATCGCAGACCTCAGGCAAATATAATACCCTTTCCCAGACTCTAGAGCTCGAAAACCATACCCTATAGGGCGGCACGTATCTGTATACCTCATGTGGGCGAGTACCTCCAATCCCCCCGGGAATTAGAACAACTCAAACAGTATTTCAAGTGTTTTCGCACGCCATCACCATCACAACCAAGATCACGATCACCACCACCACCACCATCTCCACCACCACCATCATCACCATCATTACCATTACCATCATCATTATCAATATCATTATCACTATCACTATTGCTGTCGTAATCGTTAACCATTATCAAACAGCTTTGAATGTTTTTTTTTCTATTAATGTTTTTTTGTGTATGAAACAACGACCGAAATCAACTTACCTCCCGTTTGTTAAAGGTAATAACAACCGGCTCCTTCAGATGACTTGTTTCAACTGGCTTCAGTGTAAAGGAAACAACTCCACCGACAGCTATGGTCTCTTCTTCCTCAGATGTTGTGGTTTCGTTTCCACTAAGGGGAATAAAAACAAACTAATAGTTTCACACAAAAAACTGAAAAGGTAGAACAATAAAGCCAAAGTTGGTGAAATATGGATTGGTCTCCATAGCGATCACTGCGTCAAAACAGCCTCCGAGTAAGGTTAGCTAGTTGGTGTGGTGATAGTTATTAACATTATTATCATTGTTTTTGTTTTCATTATTATTGTTAATATTCTTATTACAATTATAATAATAAAAATAATAATAATTATTATTATTATTATCATTATTATTATTATTATTATTATTTTTTATTATTGTCAAATCTATTTATAGTCATTTTTCGTTTTCAGGAATATGCATAAAACTATTTAACCTTCGGACGACCAAGCTATTTCTTACAACAAATTGAAGCTTTTTGTTGTTCTAACATGTTTTTCTCACACATATCTATTCTTTCAAATAAGTTCTTTCTTTTCATTGCAATGTATCACTTAGAAATTTACTTAATAACTGTTTTTATCGGAGCACTGACGCAGCATCTCATTTCTGACTGTCTTAAAACTTGTCAGCTTTTACAGCTTGAAGTAATGGGGATTAAAAGTGCGTTCGAGAAGCTTGCATGGTTAGGGTAATTGAAGGATGTACAGACTGTGGTGAATGAATTTGTGCAAGCATATATGAAGTATTCTAGCACCTGTTAACACGTAGGTAATGCAGAAATATAATCTGTTGGATAACAACGAAAAAATATCAAAAGTAAAAAACATATCAAAAAAATATATCTAACATATATAACTAACTAAGAACTATAACTAATAAATATATCTATAATAAATAACTAACATATCAAAAAAAAATCAAAAGTAACTAATATATTGTTAAAAAAGAATTGTAGTCATAGTTATTAGCTTAAATGTAAGGAGCTAAATCCTGTACGAGCCAAGTGGCCCATGGAGCCCATCTCTGGCTTTTGTAGTGTTAAGCAGATGAGAGTCTTTGGAGTCCTTACATTTAGCGGTCATTTCAGTGTTTTTACATTTAGCAGCCATTTTGGAGTCCTTATATTCAGCGGCCATACGTTTAGTCCTTACATTTAGTCCTTACCTGGAGGCAGCATGGCACAGTGGTCATGCAGAGCTGGGAATTTGAATGCGGGAGTCCCGGGTTCAAATCCCCACCTCGGACTACTGGATGAATATGTCCTCGGTGATCCCAGGGACTGATTCACCACGCTTTGTAAATAGCCAACTGGTCTGTCTCCTACCAGTTGGGATTGTTAACTGGGAGAGAGCGGGATTTTATCATGACACTGAAAAGCCTTTAGGGGAGTTGTCATTATTTTTGTTCTTACATTCAGCGGCCATACATTTAGTCCTTACATTTAGCAGCCGCAGGACACCTCTCCCGCAGCACTAGATTACTATTTCGTTCTTTGTAGTCGAATGCGGAAGATGACACCAGATCATTTGGCTGCGGAAACCAAAAAGAGCGGTATACATCATTCTTACATTGGCCTCATGGTTACTATAACGAGCCCTGAGTGACGCTAGCAGGTCTGGCTCCCAAATTAGGTGATCCCGAAAGTTAGTTAATTTCTAACTTAACAATCGGAGAATGAACGTGTGTTTTTGTGTAAAGTAAATTTTTTCCGCGTTCATATGATGCTTCGTAAGTGTTTTTTCAAAGTCGCTGTATTCTTACCTCCATTTTGTTAATAACTCTCCAATGTTTCGGTAGTAAACGTACACCACTTGCAATGGTTGCTCTAGAGACAGAAACGTAAACTTATTACTGTATCCGAGAATTTAATGTAGAATATAGTTTAAAGTGAACAACATTCGCGAGAATTTCGAGATTTCTTCCATTTCATAAAAATTCCGTAGGTATACTTCACAGCCTAAAATGTAGCCTACGGGATGCCGCTTATCATCTTCGTTTCCTGTTGTTAACGGATAAGATTCTTTGATTGATCTGGGACGGAAGATCTTTCCAACGCAGTTTAAATAACGAAAGTTGTTGATTTACAAGATGGAAAACTAAGTCAACTTTGATAAAAAAAGGTCGGACAAAAGTTCAAAATTCAACAAAGAAGAGTTGGAACGCATATATTGTACCAAAAGATGATAAATTGCAAAGCGCATTACCTTTTCAGCCACACCAAGATGAATTTCTGACGCCTTTTTGACACCTTACAAAGACGCCCCAACATCAAAGTGGACAGAGACAGTCTGGACATTATGAGTGTTATGTGGCTGGAAGACAACCTTGATACAATTTAGTTCGTTTGTTGGCGGCATTCAGTCAAAAAATTGTCAAAAATCTTGGTTTGGTACAAATGGCAGCTCACTTCGCGCTCTAAACGTTAACCCATAAAGTCACTGAACTTTCTGAAAGTGGAATTAATCAACAGGACGCGAGCTTGGGTCAAAGAAAAATCTGAGTCCCTGATACGACTCGAACCCATAACCTCTCAACCACCGGGCAAGCGCTCTATCCACTTAGCTACTAGAAACCATGGAGAGCAAGGTTATTAAACTAAGTTCATATGTGACACGTGTCTTGTATACTGCTAGAATCCAAAGTCATCGTGGCTAGTGATAATTGAAATAAAGACGGTGAAAATTGAAATACTCAACATGACACAAGCGTCGGACAAGTATTCACTTAATATCACTTAATCAGTAAACTTTGTATAATACCATATTAATTTCTAACTTTCAATAATTGTTTTTGTTCAATTTTCGAAAAGGTAGCTTTTAAAATTCTACATACCTTTCACACTGGAATCCAAAGCATTCACGGGTAGAGACACCGTAGCGACATCCGACGTCAAATTGCGACTCAGTTCCTTTTTAGCAGGGTAGATGATGGTCTCAGAATCCTTCGGCTCAAAGGAGTTGGCACTAAGAACTGAAATAATTCCCATAGTATAAGATTTCTCATTCCGAGACTAAAACCTTGTTTAATAAGTTTGCTTTTGTCGCTTATTTGCCGTCATAATAAAACTATTCATGCACTAAAGACCAAATTGGATATAGCTTCAACTGCACCTTCAGAATACCAAAAAAACCCTGGAGCTGTTTCCATGGTATTTGGTAATAATCGTTTTTCTAAAGATCAGCAGCAAGTAACACAGCTATATACAAAATACAATCTTGGTGAGTTTGCTGTCTTAAATAAAATATAGTTTACTAAGATTTTAATTAAGGACTTTCAAAAGCTAAGAAAAAAATATTGACTTTATTACTAAAGAATTAAAACATTTAGGTTTATATAGAACTTAGAAATTTGGTATAAAGTAAGCATAAAAGTGCTCCTCAAGTCGCTTAGAAAAGCTCTGAGTCACTGACACCAATATCTGACTGCTTTCTTTTTAACTGTATTCCATATAGAATAATTTGAGGAAAAGATCATACAGCAATAAATTACTATCTAACATATCGAGCAAGCACATGAGACGTATGTCCTGCGGGAATAGAAAAAAACTCTTATGTTAAATTAAAACTTGACTTGGCTTTCCATGTGAGTCTGTAGCTCCTGAGCGGGTAGAGCATCAGACCGGTAAACAGAAGGTTGCGGTTTCGATTCCCGTCAGTGACTCAGAATTTTTCTGAGCATTCAACTAAAGGAACACTTTCTTTCTAACATTTTGGTTTGTTTGACCATTTTCCAGACCCAATTACAGCAGTTTAATGTATCATGCATCCATCAAAAAAGATTTATTTTCGTTATGGTTTTTGTCATTTTGATATTGCTTGATAAGAAATCTCTCAAGCATATAATACAGCATGTGATACTTTTACTAGAATACAGTTTATTTTTTATTTTTGCTGAGATATTTACTAAAAGAAGAAACTAAGAAAGCACAATTAGTATATATATATATTTTTTCACAAACCAACATTAGTTGTTTCCAAGTAAAGCGATTCCGAGGAATTTCTCATGGTGACTGTTTCCAGAACAGTCCTCTCAACAGACTGGATTATTTTTGTTGCGTCTTCTGAACGGGTTTTCTAGAAAATAACAAACAAATATGACCAATGCTTTTGACTGAACGTGAACATTACTTCTATCAATATTGACTAGTTTAAAAATTCAGAAATAATTGTAAGTTCACTTTTCAAAATGATTCAGAGGCGTTAAAAAGCAATAAATTGAACACGTTTGCTTTAATAAGTTTCTCATTTATTGTTATTTAAGTTGGAAGTTTTGCCATAACTACCATCACTGTAAACCGACAATCTAAGTTGAGAGTCAGAGTAATCCAGAAGTCTAAGCAACAAAGGATTGTCATAGCCGAGATGTAGCACTTTATTTAAACTTTTATTTATTCTTTTTAAAAGCTGTTTCGTAATAATATATGTTTCCTCTTTGATTAATTTTTTTCTAGTTTTAGTTTTTTTGGTATAACTATAAGTTTCATATCATGTTAAGAATCGTATAATTCGAACTTAATTTACTTGAAATTAAAATAGAAGTCGCGAAGACAATAAAGGAGTAGATAGTAGACCAGAGAACCTATTTTACAATAGTATCATGCATATATCAACGTCGTGTTTTTTGTTAAAAAAAAGTTTAAGTATTTACAGATATCCATCTTCGTAAACTCTATTTGGCACCCGCAGTTCGCGATCTCCACGACTATGACTTCAGTGATTTTGAGGCGGACGTATTAAAAATTTGCTTCAGTTTTACACGAGGATGTGTTTACTTTAAACAGAGATGCTATTCCTACGAGCACAAACAGACCAATAAAAATTCGGCTTTTTGATAAGAATAGAAGACGATTTTTTTTTCAAAATTCGCTGAAAATGCACGAGAGTGCTCTTCAACAATAACCACAGAATCCTAATTGTGTGATCTTGTGTGATACGATGTTCTCGTACAAAAAATGGATAAAGGCTAACATTTGCATACTTTCTTGGAAAATAAAGTGCAATTTTATCCAAATATTGAGGTAAATGATAAACAGTTCTCCCCACCGGTAGGTGTTTAGTTCTTTGATTTTCGTTATCCATCACTATTAACCTACCGTGCGGAGAGGAGAGCGAATTTTTGTTAATTATTGATCATTGAGAGTAAGTAACTTCCTTACTGTTATACTACCTTTGGCATGTCCTGCCACATGTCCATGGCATTCTCGCTAAGAAGATTGTTTGCAATATGGACCATAATCTAAGATTAAATGAGAATAATATGATAACATTTCCAATATTAATAAATATATTAATGATATCGAAAGGTGTAAAAAAGGTATCGTTATTTTTTTGTTTTCAATTACATTTTTTCTGTAAAAGCCACCATCTGCGCATCACTTTGGATTTTGTGCGTTCCCTCTTTTTCTCATCAGCTGAAGTCCACCTGAGATAAACGCTAGCAATGAGGTCTTCCGTTCAACCTAATCACATCCGCGAGCAATTGCGAGCGCCCCCTTATAATTTCAAGCACAGCTTGATTGATCGAGTTTGTAGGGTTTTAACATTGACGTAAACAATGATCTTTGCGATTATGTACGCATGATTGTCCATTGCAAATACGAGAAGTGGCCTGGACATTTTTGGCCGCTTGGAACTAGGCAAGTCGTTTGGGTTAACAGATTTCTTTAAGTTTGATCTTTTCTCTCGATGTACAAGCCACCGTTTGAACTGCACAACACGGTACAGTTATGACGTTTCTTGAGGTAGTGAAGAAGCAAATGTCCAGATCATTACTAATTTTCTTAATTCTTAACGACATCGTGTTGATACGCTAAGTGAAGAAATTCTGTCTACCTAACTAGCTACCCAGGCCTATGCCGACCTTTTAGTACCCAATCTTTTACTCGTTTTTGCAGTGAAAAATTCATGAATACATTAATACAACAGAATTTTATGAGGTTATGAGGACCACCTGACCGAAAACCACTGGCGCTGATTAAGATATTGAAAAATTAAACAAAGTTACGGAGTGAGGATAATTAATAAATAAACTACACTAAAGAAAATAGTTACTATGCAATCCAAAATGTACTTCAAGTTCAACATAAATAAATACGCTTTCGTTTAGAATCGAACACATCAAGCCTTTGAAGCAAGTTTGCTAAACGCAACCACTTGAAAACGCTTTGAAAGTCGATACAAAAAACGCTTACATATTGTTTTAGAGTCGATAGTTCAAACCTCATTGGGGTACCGCCTTTGATGGGCTATATAGGTATGTGTGAAGGGTATGCATGGTTTTCAATCAGTTTACTCTAGGGAGGTACTGCCATATTTGGGCTGTATAGGTATGTGCTGCTGTAAAGGGTATGGTTTTCAAGTTGTTTACTCTAGAGACGTTTTGCCATATATGGGTTATATAGGTATGTTCCGTTGTAAAGGGTGTAGTTATTAAGCAGTTTACTCTTGGATAGGTGTTTCTGAGCGTTTGAGTCTAGAATACGGTAGCACTTTTACGAAAGTGACAAATCAGTTATTAAGACCTTAAGTAGAGCAGGAGCTGCTAGTAAAAAAGAAATTAAACTGACGAAATTTAAATGCACTCAACCCAGTCTCAACAGTATCGACAGATGGTTATCATGAAACCCTAATGGATAATATTAACTATACAAAATTGGGATTCAGAAGAAAATAGGTGGTCTTCAAACTGGTTAAAGGTAGCCTTGCGATAGGCAAAGGTAGAGGAAAAGTGGGAGTTTAATATAGGGTACTAGCAAAATTCAGCTGCACTGCTTCTTTAGTTATAACTTTTTGTACGCTAAGGGTTCCATCAGGGTCTCCGTGCACTTCTTAACCAAGCAAGATATTACATATTTCAAAGCAAATTTTAAGAAAAAAATCCAATTATCAGTGAATTTCTAAAGGAAATGAAACATTATGAAGTCATTGAACGAGAATTTTTACCAGGGAATGAACTCTACAGTAAATGGGAACCATTGCAAACGCAAAGCCAACAGTGATTTTATGAGAACAAAAATGCGTGTATTGTAGACAGTATGATATGCGCCAACTGAATATAAAACATAGATGTGTAAATAAGAAGCTATTTGTTTTTCTTAATTACATGTATAAAAATTAACGTTAGTTTTATATTTCTATATAAAAAACAATTTGTAAACAATAAAAAAAAAGTTGCATGGAAAAAAAAAAAAAAGAACTGGAATTTGGCTAGTTTCATGCCAAAATGTTCACGGTAAATCAACTTGAATATTGGATGTGGTTCTTTGATTTGTATTCTCGCCTTTTGTTTTAGGCCAAATGGCTGAATCGTTCTTAATAGTGCTTGCCAATAATTTTCTACCTCTCTAGTAAAAAACATTTGTTCAACACTCCCAGAATTTCTAAATTGCTCAATACAAACAATTATGAAGAGAAATAGAAAATGACCGTTTTTAGCCGGGGAGCGTTTTAGCGGTGGTTGGCGGGGAGTTAGAATTTATTCATGGCGTAAAAATAGAAAATTTGCTATCGATTCTCCATCGTCTCAAGCTGGTCAGGTGCATTCATGCACTTGATAAAATGTTACTCATAATTCTCTTATTCGGCTACCAGCTAGTAGCAATCCCACATTATAAAGTACGTTCGACGTAATTTGATATTCTTTTTTATCATTAAAATAAACTTGATAACTTATGGCCTAGTATCCTTATACGAAAGTAGAGATCTTTTATGCAGAAAACTGTTTACAAATGTTGTTTCCGGTAAGTTAGATAGTCCATACTACCTTATACCACATAATAAATCGAAAATCGATGAGCAATCCGTCTTGCGCCCTTGATCTTTTTACTAGAAAAGCAGACGAACGGAGTAAGCGGACCCTATTTATAGATTTTCACAAGTCTCTGCCGGCTGATAATATAGCTTGCTCCTGAACATATAAATATCTGAACAGAACATAGCTATAATGTCGCTGAAAAAAATAGCAAAACAGTTACTGTTCATCAGCAGGATGC
>JAPEIX020004774.1:0-20092 GCA_026122405.2 Zoanthus sansibaricus
ATAACATCAAATATAATTATAAAGAGGGACTTGCACATTATTTGCTAGAAATTTAAGAGTTAAAATTATGTTACGCTCTTTTTACTTCAGATAGGTTGCTATCAATATTGACGCCATATTTAGTCTCGCACGGAATATTTCACAGCTGAATTACAAGTTTTCAAAAGAATGTTTTCTGGTTGAAAGCGCATGGCAAGTATAGTTTGCATGCCCACCATTCAAACACAGAAAATGAGTTTCAACAGCTGATGATTGATAGCAAAGAATACCATGTAGCCTATTAACAAGAAAAGAGGTCGGTGGTGAAGCCTACAGCAGTAACGCGGGAAAAATATTATGTAGTTTTAACCGCGTCTTTGAGAATTGTACTAGAACACTGTTTTCATGTTAACGGGTCAAATATATTTAGGAACATAAAATAGTTAGGCTAAAAATCTCAGCGTATTTAACAATATTCAGCGTGCATCAGTATAAAAGAATAGAGTGTAATTCAAAAACTTGCTTTATATGGTATTATGTTGAACAAGTAGCAAGAAACAGATCAATTATAAACATGGTTAGGTGTGCTTTAACATGCGGTTTTAACAATCGAATATTTTGTGTGGTTTAGCAACTTGTTTCGGCATAATAGGAATTTCGGTTACCTACATAAAAAAGGACGACAAAGGACTAGCTACAGTCCCACACGCGAGTAAACATTCTCCTCTCCAAAACGGTGTAAACTTAAAAATCAACCACCTTGTACCTAAACAACGAAGGACTGCTGTTCGTTTTCAAAGCATCTCAGAATTGATTTTATTTGGTTTAGTGCATGAATAAGAGATTATGTATCTGAACATGCAGCCATAATAATTCTGCTGAAAAAAATAGCAAAACAGTTACACTCTCTTTTATAAGAATATACTTTAAAAAATATTCTTAAAAATATTTTTACCTAAAATTGGCCAAAAAATAAGGATATCCAGCCTCAGTCCGAAAAACTATATTTTTATAAAGAAACAGTGTACTGTTAGTCAGCAGGATGCCTAAATTATGTACAATTCTACAACTGATTTCTGCTTTATTAAATCAATAAATAAATACTCCAAACATTTAACATTAGAAAAACCACAAGATAAACTACGACTCACAAAACCATTGAGCTCTTAAAAGATGAATATACACCTTACCTTTTTGTACAATAAGCCCGTAGCAGCGGCCCTAAATCTCATCCCAAGCAGTGCAGATTTATTCTGGTAATGATGTTGAGCAAGGTTGCGTGCCAATGAGGTTATACAAATGCCAGTTGGTAGAATGTATTTAAAGCTTGCGTCTATAGTGTGCAGTCCCATTAGATGAGAAATCAAAAACCCTAACAATACTGGTAATGTCATTCTATTAGCCATATCTGTGATAACAAGAGCTACGATGGTCATATAGTCATACCAGTGACACACTCGCATCAGAGCTTTCCAAAATCGGGGTTTCTTTCCTTTTTTCCTCTTCGCTAGTTCTTTCTCCCATTCCACATCCAAGCGCTCAGTTAACACCTCCGACTTGTCATCATCTAGCAAGGGAAACAGGTCTTCTTCTTCTAAAGGTCTTTTGTAACCAGTAATGAAAATTTTGTTCATCCACCAAAATGTTATTTTTGAGAAAATGTTAGCCGTGAGGTATGGGTTGACATTCCGTTTGTTAAGGTCTTCGTCTTGGTGGAGTTTTTCATATTGCGAGTCTTTTCCCATGACCTCAGTACAGACCCTGTCAGTTGTGAGGCTTATAGAAGCTGGTAAACTTTTACTGCATTACATTTCTGAAAATGAAGAAAAGGTCGAAAATGCGTGAGCCACAATGCGGAAATATTTGTTCCCTGATCTGAGACGTTATGTAAAACAACTAAGATATTGTATTTTGCACTTGTAAGAGCTTTCAAAACATTTCTATTGTCTTCACAAGTCAATGATTCTTAATATACAGTTTAAAATTCCGATTTTCAACTGTTAATGTTTCCATTATCAATGTGGTTGAAAGAGCTCAATATGATTCAGCTGTTTCATTGATAATATATAAGAATTTGAACACTTAAAACGACCTTATACATCAAATAGGTAAAAATAATTGGATTTGGTGATAACCACATCACGACCTATTGCCTTAATAACTTACAACTTACAAACATGCACTCTCAATATATAGGATTTGTGAAAGACCACTAGTCGGTTTACAATGAAACTTTGCAATATGTTAACCAACTCATCAAGAGTTATATGAACTAAAATATTTAGTTAAATTGGAATTTCTTGTAAAAGTTGTAGTTGTATTCCTTTTTTAATATACAATCTTCGTTCACTGTACTAAATCTTCGCGCACGATTGGTCAAAATCGATCAAGTGATTTCGATGTATCCGTCGTTATCGCCACAACCGTGGTATACTTTGTATTTAACTCATGGCGTGAAAATGTCCGACTCGTCAATTCAAACTACTAAGTATATGAATCCAAAATGACTTTTTTGAGCTTTTACTCAAGTGAAAATTGTCATTTATCGGAGTATACACGGCAGTGAGCAGTTTGACACAATCATCGTATCTTACGTCGAAATATTCGCACCTTTCAAACTTGTGTGAGGTTTATTTTTCTTGTGTACAATCGCAGCACTTTGTGACGTTTGTGATCAGTTTTTCTGTTTGATTTTTTTAAAACAGAATTTAACCCTTTTCCAGATCTATTGAATACTGGATTCACAATCATTGAAACTGGTTTATCTTGTTGTGAAAAAAACAAGAATTCAGATATGCACAGATTTCTGACTTTTATTGAAAAGGAGGAACCCCGATAGCTCCTGTCTCTCGGACGTGTAAAATCACTTCAAATACTTGCTGAGTTCTTCTAATCCCTCATTAAATTATTGAACTTGCTTCCCGAAGTTCTGCTGAGTAATTCTAAAACAAGATAAGATGTTAAATTATTATTTACCGTTCGAGTTTTAGCTTTTGACAAATTTAATGCAACGCTTCGCTATTTGCTTTGGAAAAATTATCCTGCTCGCATTAATTCTTAAAAGTTATATTTTTTAATCTTTTTTCATGCACAGACTTTTTGTTTCTTTTTATTATTTTGATCTATTTGAGCTACGCTGTTTTAAGTATGTACAGTTTCTTTATTTGAAAGATTTTCTGTTTGTACACATTTTTATATAAAGTCATATGTATCATCATAATCTGTCAAAGCTAAAATTATTAAAATTAAAAAAAAATTGTTTAAAAGGTAAACTTAACGTATTCGAACTATATTTAGTTCACCATCAGTGCTAAAAATTGCGTTCCATTTAACTAATTTCTATGCCCCTGGGGAAAAGGGCAAGTTCAAAAGACTGCACTTGATTGCTTATTCAAATTCGTTCTGTGGTATGCCATACATACAACGCTTCACTTACTATACGTCTTAGCCAGTGCTGAACTATTGTTAAAACTACTCATTCAAAATTAAGCGTGGGGCTTGCGCAGTTTTGAGCACGAACCTAACTCTATCAAGTCCTATGGTATTGATAGTCTGAAAGTTTATCCCAGTATGTCGACGCAGAGCGAACAAAACAAACGTTGTTATATACTGACCAACTATTAAAGTCCATTTTTCTCGTACCCTTATTGGACGAGAGGACATCACGTGCACGTGAACAAGTTCACTGTTTCAAGGAAATTAAGCGCTCAGCGGGCAACAATATGTTATGGGCCAGTAAATAACAAAACCGGCAGTGAATTGATCTTTTTTTTTACATCAAAGACAAAATTTACAATAACTAAAAGTAATGTTTGAAGGAAAATTATATTTATGGTCTGTTTTTTAGTGAAACGTTAAACTCTGGCTATTTTTTCATTACTGCCTGCAATGCAAACTGATAGCCGCTTATCTACGGGAAAACCTTCCGTGGTAGCTTATCGGATTGGTGTTTTAACGAGTCCACTATAGCAATATAGGTAAAGTTGTACATATAACATGGGTTCGGTTGGCGCAATCGGTAAGAACTCTCTTCCGCCATAACTAACTCATCTATCCATCCTTCCAGGGTAAATAAATGCGTACGAGCATTTGCTGGGAGCTAATCTGCGATGGATTAGTGTCCCGTCATGGTGAGTCAAAGACGTGCTGTCATCCCCTTAACACTAGGAAAATCGGAGATAACGCCGGTTCCATGAGACACCTGGCCCATAAAAGATTTAGATTTTATTCATATAGCATAACAGTTTGATGAAGTTTATCAAAATAAAAATCGGAATCAAGTAAAAATGAAAACAGTTTAGTTTTAACATTGTAAATAAGAAAGTATGATATGATACAATAAGTGCGTTGAGATGGATGGACAAATTAATCAGGTGCACAAAATAAGCAACTCAGCCAGACAAAAATCTTCAACCTTTTGGATCTAACAGGTTGCCATATCTGAAATTTCTTTATAGCAAGAGTTCTAAGTTGTCTTATCGTATATAGACGCATTCATTTTATCTCCAAGATAAAATTCCGCGTGTTTGAAATGTTAAATATAACATTTTAAAATGATATACTGATATGCAAAAATAAACCGAAGGTGAAACAAGAGAATAATTTTCATCAACAAAGAAAGCTCAACTTTAACTAAGCCTGTAGCCTGTCATCATTTTTTGCCTTCTTCGCGATTATTTCATTTTTTTTTTAAACAGTGTGAAAATGTTTGGACTTGAACCGTTTGGAAAGGAATAGGCTAATTTCATTGTAGAAAAAGGTCTTTTAATTCTTGACATATTGCTTATTGCTATAAACTAACTAGAGTTTTCAGCAAATGCGCACACTATCGGCAGCATGCAATATAGACACTGTCAGTTAGAAAGTCACGCGAACGGTTAAATAATGAATAAATAACAACTTTATTTTGGTGTTAATTTACTTTAGCCGGCCAAAAATTGGGGGCACCATCTTTACCACTCTAATTAAAAGATGAACGGAGACCTTTCACATGACACACATAAACACAGATATGTCTCTGAGGGCCTACGGTTTATCGTCCTTATCCGAGAAGACGCGAAAGTCTAACCATTTGCAGATGTTAGAGCAAAGGCAGCACTTTCTCCTCAATTATTTTAAGACCCTGTGTGTTGGTCCGGCCGGGAATCGAACCAGAGCCTCCCGCACGATAGACTGGCACCTTACCAATTAGGCTAACCCAGGTGCTTGAAACAATTCACCTGCTTCAATTCCTTCCTATGTCTGTCTCTGCTGGTCACGTTTTTTATCTCCATTCTTACTGCACACTAGCACCTCAGTCTTTCAGTTTTAACTTTTAATTTGTATCTTTCCAAACCCTCTTGCCATCTCACAAGTCTGTCCTGCAGTTGACCTGCACTGTCCGCCATGAACCACCAGATCATCAGCAAAAAGCAGCTCCCACAGATCTTCTACTCTTAGATGCTCTGACAGGACAACGATGATTGTTGCAAACAAGAGCTGAGCCTTGATGTAATCCTAATCTAATCTCTAACCCCTGCACTGTTCTCACCGCTATCTTTTACTCCTTATAGTATGTTTCCATGGTATTCCCCTTCTCCGCAAACACCAATACATTACTTCCTTAGGGATTCGATCATACGCCTCCTTAAGGTCCACAAAAGCACAAAATACTCGCAGATCACCTTCATTTCTTTTCTCTACTATTTGTCTGACAATGAAGACCACGTCTATTGTACTTTTCTCTGACATGAAACCAAACTTTAGGGTCAATTTATACCAACGCACGGATTTGCTTAATTGTCTAATATTTTCTCCAACATCTTCAGCCCATACTCTGGGCACTAAGTTAATTACCACATTCCAAAATGTCACCCCTCTTAGCTTCTTGAAGATTTGGGACTATTAGACTCTTCCTCCAGTCCTCAGGGATGCTCACTTCCTCTTATACCGCTCTCAGTGTGTCTCTTAACCACAAATTTGAGATCATATATTAAGTTTGGGATTAACTAGTTTTATCCTTTGAAAATTAAAACTAAAAGAATCGTTCACTTTTTATGATTAAAGAAGAAATTGCTTTTTGAATTTTTGCTTGACCCAGCTGGGTTAAGGTTAACCAGTTTTTGAACAACCAGCTTAGATGATCTAGAGTGGCCTGCACATACACGTGGGCAGAATAAGGGCGGATGTAATTTGCAGAATGCTGAATGCAGAACGGGACTACAGTTTACATGGTCAGCGGAAAAACATATAACGCTAACTTTCAGTAATCGCGGCAATAAAAACTTTCCCTTCGCTCTCGTTGAGTAATTTTAGGGTTAAGGTAAGGCTTGTGGTTAGCTACAAGGTTAGGGTTAGGATTTATTCTTGCATGGATTTACTTCCGATGACCTTGTAAACTGTTGTCGCGTTCTGCATAAATTCTGCATTCTGCAAATTACACCCGCCGGGCAGAATAAGGGTGTTGCTTTCTGCGAACTGCTAATTTTTACCTTATATCTAACCCTACTTCATAGCTTCAAGTGTGGGACACTGCTGGCCAAGAAAGGTTTCGTACTATTACCCAGAGTTATTATCGCAATGCCAATGGCGTCGTCATTGTCTATGACATCACCAACAGAGAATCATTTAAGAATGTTGTAAGATGGTCTGAAGATGTAAAGAAGTATGCATCTCTTCATGTTCTCAAGTTGTTGGTGGGGAATAAAAAAGACCTCGAGCAGGAAAAGATAAGAGAAGTTCCTCTAGATGAAGCGAGAAATTGCGCAACACATTACAACATGTTTGATGTTATAGAAACTTCCGCCAAGGTAATGAACTTTTAATTATCTTGTTCTACGTATTGTTTGCTAACACCGAAGAGAGACCATGATAAATAATACAGTGAAACGTTGATTTAACAAACCTCCATTTAACAAAGTCCTCGATATAACAAAGTGAGTTTCTCAGCCCCTCTTAAGTGACAGTAAGGGAAAAAACCTTTATTTAACAAACCCTTGATATAATGAATGCATTTATTTCCTCGGTCCCTTGGCAGTTCGTTAAATCATTATGATAGTTAATTAACCATGGTCAAATCAAGGTTTTACTGTACACAGACAAATGAAAAATGTAGTGATAATATGAATCGAGCAAAAAAAAAAAAAACTAATTAAAAATATGCATTGCTCTGCTCACTAGTTTGTGTTCGAGCACTCTGATATTCAGAAACAATTTTTCAGCATGCGAGACTTATTTATCACTGAGAGCGGAAAATACGTCTTAGTTTTCAAACCACCTTTTTGATAGCCCTTGAAAGGAGAAACAGTTCTCTCTGCAGATTGAGTTTGCATGTTAACTTTACAGATATTTATATTTTTCTTTGGGTGAAACTTTAAGTGAAATCCTTGCACCTAATTAAATAAATTGGGGTTTTGCCCAGGACACCCTAAAAGTGAAACCAAAACTTAGAATTTACCCCCTTAAATGAGACAACAAGCATCCCCGCCCCTTACAAATTCGAATCGCACCCCATCCCCCCTTCCCCACGCCTAGGTGTTTTCAAAAATTGTCTACTCAAGCAAAGCGGTAATAACGTTTTATGAGTAAATTCGTGAGTTTCCCTTGTTTTTAACGGTAACTAGCAGCCCCGAAAGACTAACCGATGTTGTTTGATTAAGATTAAGTGCAGATTTAAGCGAATTGCGCGGGATTTCACGTGTTTTGGACAATTTCGCGGGATTTCGCGGATCTTGCCAAATTGTGCGGGTCCGCGACAGCGCGAAATACCAGAAGCGTTGTCTAGAAGACTTGCTCTAGACCTGACTGTAGTTTCTGTCGGTAGAATAGCTGGTTATATGTTCACCATTATGATTGTTAATAATGCACAAACATTTTCAGCTTCAAACTATTGTTAACATTACGCAGTTTTATTTTGCAATTATTTTCGCAAATCGTCAACCGTCTCACACCTTTTGGTCCTGATTGCCATCTTTTCTAACCATCGTAGCCGTCGATGCATACTATACTTTGTGACACATATACTAGTTCAAAAAAAAGTTATCATGGAATACAAAATAATTCATTTATACGGGTGCCCCTTTTATTTGTGAATATGGAATACATAAATAACTACTTATTGAGGGAGGAGGTCATCCCAAATAATTTATTCCACCGCACTTTTGTAAACAGTCTGTGAGGTAGCTCAAGGAAAAAATAACAAAAGAGAAGTTTAACACTGTAGAATTGTTTCAACAAAAAGTATCTGATTAATTAAGTTTAAAAACTACTTTCATTTATAGGATTCCACAAATGTCGAAGAAGCATTTGCTAGAATGGCAAAAGAGCTCAAAACTTTATACGAAGGAGGCTCTAGCCTTGAAAATTTTGATGATGGTAGAGTAATGCCACAGACGATGACAAGTAGGCGGGTTTGGGGTTGCTGCAGTTAGTTGCAACAAAGGTGTTAAGGTGTTGTAGAGGTTAAACATGGTGTACTCAAGCCAGGCGTTTTAAGCTATCTACACTCCCTTTGAACACTGATGTGAGTAGATCGTCGTTAATAGAGATCAAACTAACCTTTTGTGCTACAACCGCTCAATTGGTGCTGTTCTCAGCACTGCACTGACAATATTAAATTCAATGTTTTGCGGAATTTCGAAACGTTAAGGTTTGTTGAGCACCTAACTGATTTTTTGGAACAGAAAAGTCAGCTGGAATCAATCAGTTTTGCTTAAATATTGTGATATTTTATTCACCAGACAAATAAAACCGAACCTCTTTCCGGACATATGGGAAAGTTATTATTGAATTGTTTCATAACTCTTATCCCTTCGGGCCATGTTTGTTGATTAAAAGGTTCAAAACTCGTCAAATCTTCCATGATACAGGGAAATACTGGAAAGTGTCTCATCGAAAATCATATACTTTACTAAACATTTTAACGTTGCACTCATTCGAAGAAACATGCGTGACTGCCTTTAAAAATCCCTGGTTTTCTCCCAGGGTGGGCTATTAAAATAATGGACTTCTTCAAAACCTTAACCACCTTGGTCAATATTATTCTTCAATAAGTGTACTAAGCCATGCACACTATATCCCGGATGATGGCCCGGGAAGTTAGGGTTTGTTTGACTGGTGCGTTAGTTTGTTAAATGTGTGGGCGAGTTCGTACAATGTGAGCGATTGAACGTTGAAATTGTTCTGGTTATCTGCTTATCGCCTTAAGGGGCTACGTAACGCCATTTTAGCATCTTTTTAAAATCCCAAACATGACTTGCCCACAAATGAATTTCAAAAATAATGGACCAGGTTTGTTATTTTGGAAGTCCTATATTAATATGATGTTTATTTTATTCTGTTTCCTGACATTTGTTGCAACCATTGGCAAGAATGGAAACGGATTTAAAGTTGAAAAATTGGACCAATCTTTTCATGTTTTGAAGCTCTCTTCAAAAAATACCAAAAAATCTGTTATAGGTTACTCTTTTTTTAATACATTTCATTAGATATTCACCTCACAGTTTATCAGAAACATTTTGTGCATAAGTAAAACTACTAAAGGAACAATTTTAGCGAGAATTTTACCCAATACAACAATATCGTCGTGACATAGAAGTTAGAAGCTGTTGCGTGTCAAACTATTCCGTTGTTCGAACAGCGTAACGCAGTTGCTTTAAGTGGCTATGAGACAAAAACTGTTTTTGGTTGTCTGAAAAGATCATGATAAGAAAGACAAACAGGCCAAATTTCAAAGAGTTTAGATAAACTGTAGAGATGCTGCGTGTCTGGGAAGATTCGAGTTCTGTGGCTAGCCATTCAAATGCAAATTAGCAAATGCCACTTGTCATTTTCTTTGCTTCAATACATAGAATATGTGAGATACTGATTAAAAAAAGTAAACTTATTCAAGTTAAAAATAGTTTAAACCCTTTAAAATGGTTTCTAAACAAAAATAAAATCATTTTCATGTGACAACTCAAGTTTAAGTTCCGTGCTGTGAATCAGTGTCGAGATATGAGCCACAGTTGCTACTTTCTCTGAAGTCGCCTTTGAAGTTTGCAAACAAAATTACGTCACAGAAACGAAAACCTTGATACCTTGAATGCATAAAGAGCTAGCCAATCATTAACGTAAAACCTGCAAATTTGGTTAGCTATATCTCAGAGGCATTTTATCCAAAGTCTGTGAAACTGTCTGTATTTAATGCTTTTGAATTGATCTTTTTAGAAATGTAAAAACTGTTTTTGCTTCATAGGCACTTTTACTTTAGCTTAACTCAGTTGCTTTAAAAAAATGTAGACTTTAATCTATTTAAATTGCGCTTCAAATATGTGTGCTAAAATAACTTTGACAAAATGTCAGATGTCTTTCACTCAGTAAATAATAAAAGATATTAAATTTTCAACCTTGAGTATTGCGTTTCTAGCGTTCTGATTAGTTTACTCAATCTCGGTTATCAGATCATATAACGTTATTTTATATTATCATATACTTCGATATTTACATAGTAGATCGGTAAAATATAGAACGTATCAGCCACCCATATCAATCACACCTGGTGATACCAAAAACAGCCAATCAGAGCGCGCGATTTTCATATCATCACGTGTGATTGATATGGGACTTTTCCCGCCGTTGAAACAACTTATAAAATTTCATTAAGTTTTCAATCTTTTTCTGTATCAATAAAAAAATTGTTTTTGAATAAAACCAGAATCTCACTAAGTATATGATAAAAAGAATATTACATGTCCGCTTGGAGATAGGATTTTATCTTCTCGTATCTGCGCGCGGCCAAGTAATATTCTCTATATATCTCATATCCAACGCGCGCTCTTGGAATAATTGTTAACTGAGCGCGAGGTCTGTATGGAAAAATAGGGACCTTACGCAACGAGGACGGGAACGCCAGCTACGACGTCTTAGAAAAATTACATTTCTGTTTCGCTCTTTACTCTTTTGTTCGGGTCATTAGGGTTTTATTTCTTTCCCTTAAACTTTGTGAATTGAAAAATAATTAAACATTTTTCCATAAAGCTAAACAAATACTGAGAAAGTTTTGGCTGTTACGTCCTCGTAGTCCCAACAACTCTAAAAATGGTCTTTTCACGTCGTAATTTTAGCGACAGCTCCGTGTAGGTGCTCAGCTCGATGCATTCCATCGTGCAGCTATTGTACTTACTATTGTTCTTTGCCGTCGCCGTCGGCGTCGCCGTCCTCGTTGCGTAAGGTCCCTAATATCGTTCCGACGCGCCTGCACGATTTCAAAGCACAAGGGTAATCGGTAGAACACACAAGCGGCATCGTGTTTTATCGCAGTCTAGTATCCTCGCGTGTATCACCATGATTGTTACTTTGGTATCGCCCAATCAGACATGTATTCGAAGTTCACTTCACTCAAACAAGTTTTTGGCCAGGTACGTTTCCTTTTATGGAAGCATACATTAATACTCACTAACTAATTTCCTGCATTGTTGAGTTTTTAAAAAGTACAAACAAGATTTATTAAATGATGCAACGACCTGAATTGATTGACCGCGCAAAATGTCGCGGGAGATATAACATAGAAACAAGTGTTTATAAAGATCTCAACAAAAAACAAACTTGTATCCATAGCCTTTAAACCGGCTCTCCCCAAGTGTTGTGGAAGAGGGGAATCTTTCCCACTAAAAAAATTAGACGAGCCGATCTCGCAGGCTATTGTATTCAAGGATTTTTGTTCATTGTGCGTCTTTCAACTTTTTGTTTATGTGTTTTTTCCAAACGTTCCCAAACTGACCCATCATTAACTTAGCAGTTTTTTAAAAAAGGATAAGTTTTACACCATAGTTAAAAGAATCTTTTTGTACTAACGTTTCGAAGGCATTCGCTTCGACGAAGGACTCCATTCCGAAACGTCAGTGCAAAAAAAATCCTTTTCATTACGGTGTAAAATTTATCTTTTTTAAAAAAACTGTTTCTGTGGAAACACCGACGCAGCATTCAATTTACATCATTAACCTACTTTTGTATCAACAACCGAAATATACAACTACTATTAATAATCATTGAAAACGGAATTCTATTCCGTTCAACAACATTAGCTATAGGGGGGAAGATAGTCTGAATTTTATTCGTTTTCAGTACGATTATTTTCTTATCTTTCTAGGACACTTCGTTCTCATGGTCAGATTTCGTCCTCAAGAACAACACAGAATTACTGAATAACTTGGGAAACTTCATCAACAGGTTTATATTTGTTTATCAGCTTTATCCAAATTGCTACAAGAAAATTAAAAATGGTTTCATTGTGTAACAGGTGTTTTAAATATTACTGCAAGTCAAACTGAATATCATTTCATATACCGGCGCCTAGTTTTCTATATCGGTATGCTAAAATGTGCCAAAATGTGTGCTTAACGTGAACAATTGAATGGGAACTGAACCCTAAAATCCACTTTTGTCAAACAAAATCTTTAAAAGAGTGAAAATGGTATTTAAACATTTTTTCTCGTGTCGCGCTGATTTTCCGAGAAGTTCGAGTTTATAACACTTTAGGTGCCGCATTGCACCGGCGGCTCAGAAATAGGCTATGACGTCAGATATGGGGAAGATCGTTTGCGGTGAAAGCGAACAGAACAGGTTCAACTTTGAAGCCAGACATCACACATAACTTAAACTTTTTAACTTTCCCACTTAACTGTGTAAGCGAGCGTGTGCCAACAAAAACAGTTCAAAGGTACGCTCTTTTCCCCATAACCTACGTCATTTTACCTTCGTTTACCGCTGACAAGCGCCCACGCTCAACAACCCCAAACGACCTCAAACACGTACATTCAAACTAGAATTTCTCGAAAAATCAGCGCAACACAAGAATAAAAACTTTTAAATACGGTCTCAACACTTTAGGGATTTTATTTAAAAAAGGTTGAATTTAGGGTTCAGTTCCCAACAGATGTTTCAAAAAAGCTGCCGATGTTTAGGCGCTAAAGTAAATATCTAGGCCTTAAAGGTTCACAGCTCTAGTAGAATTTTAAAAAATGTGGTGGTATACTTACAGCCAAAAGTTGCGCGAAGCTCAGTTTACCTTGAGTAAGGGACGGTAGTGTTGAACGAGTCGGTGGCATTCCTGCTGAAAGAAAACACCAGTCATTTTTAAAGACACATCTATACAATGTTTCTATTATTTTTTTAAAGTATATCTTTTACCTTCTACCGGTGTACTATTGCAAATCCTGCATTCTGATTGAACGAGCAGCCGCAGCAGGAGATTTCAAAATGGTGGCGACTAGATATTGCACCGACCTTTTATGGGTTATAAATAGAAGACAGTTATTGTTATAAATAGGAGACACGTCATAACTACAACGCCTATAAATACAAACAATTATACAGTTACGTGTGCAAAATATTTGTCACTCTCACCAGTTAGAAATTCAAAACCAAAGTAAATTTACGTGTTGTCATAAAAAAAAATTCGCAAATCGAATATTTCAACATTATTACATTTGTCAAGTATTTCAGCATTGCAGTTGTTCAAACATTCGATTTGCGAATATGAGTTATTACTTGCAAAATCGTGTAAATTTACTTTAGTTTTTAATTTTTTAACTGGTAATAGTGAAAAATGTTAAAACACATCGAACGGTATAACTTATGTGTATTTATCGGCATCCAAGTTATGACGTGTATCCCATATATATCTCCCAATAACAGGTCGCTAGTCCCTGAAACTTTTCAGGACTTAAAGAAATTTATGAAATTCGTGCCCAAAGGCTTGTAACAGCAGAAAATATGAAACAACCAAAAAAAATACAGCATGAAATATTTCTACGCAAGTTTGATATATGGCCGAGTTAGTTAGCATTAAAATGATGAGTGGATTTTGTTGAAATGTACTGCTGAGATTTTGAGAAGGGGTGCGGACGAGTTAGTACCGGTTATCAATGAAATCGAAAAGACGCCAAAGTTGCAACACGTGGTTAGGGTCTGCGAGTACAGTTACGCATGCGTGATTCAAACCTGGCCAAACTATTGCGGTGTATGTAAACCATTGGCGTGTTTAAAGTTTAATACTGTATGATTCCAGTATGTTATTAAATTTGAAAAAAAACATTACTAATTACATGGATTGCAATTGCACTGTAATCCCAAACGCCATATCTATTACCTTTGAAGCTCTTTGATACCACCACAGTCACTTTTTCAAAAAACGAGAATTCCATGTCACGGATATTTCCGAAGCTAAGAATATTCGTAAAAATATTTTCAGCCAAAAATCGGCCAAAAAAATAATAATATCCAGCCTCGATCCGAAAAATAATATTCTGATATAAAAAAAGAGTCTATTCAGCTCTCGTCTCAGACCAGAGGCCTTATTCCTTAAAATTCCAGTTCCAATTTCTAGATTCACATATAAGTTATTGCGTAATTCGCCGTAAATGTGACCAATTTTGAAATGAGAACCCTGACCGAAAAAAGTGTTTTATAATTGAATGGAGTGGATAAAAAAGGCTGCTACTGAATTTTTTACTGACTAATCTCGTATTATTTAAGCCTCATTTACATAAAAAAGAGTTGTCTCGGGTAGAAGGGTTACCCTCCCAAAACTTTATCGCTTTTAAAACCCGAGTACGGCCCATGCCTGAATTATCGAAAACGTTTTGTTGAGATTTTTTGTTAACACGAGAAGATAAAAACGCTACAAAAGTAACATATTCACAAGTATAGATAGATAGCGCACGCGTGATAGTATCAAGTGCTTGAGCCACTAGATTACGTTGATAATGGAAATTAACGTTAAAATCTACTATTAATATGGTGAGCTGTATAGGTTAGCAGCCATGGAGAGCTGTTTTAAGCAATGGTTCGGCCTCATCAGCATGGCACAGTTACTTCATGAACAAAGCAGCAGTCCAACGGCTGCTAACCGATTCAGATTCACTGGAATTAATTATTTATAGTTCAACGTCCGTCACCCGATAGTAAACAGCCAGAACAATTCAACCTATGGGCAACCGTCGATTAAGCCGGCTTTGTTGGGCCTCTCAGTGACTTCAGCAAGGCGGAGCTTTATATCCAATGGTCAAATTGGAAGCCAGCCGTCCATGGTTTCTAGCATTCAGACTCGCCATCATTTATGATTCAACGTCCATCACCTAAAAGTTATAGCAATTAGAATAATACCACCCATGGACAGCTAATTCAGTCGTCTTTATTGGGTCTCTTAACCATGGCGGAGTTCTATCACAGTATACAATGACAAAACAGCCGTCCATGGTTTCTATGTAACAATCAGACTCACTATCATTTATGGTTCAACGTCCAGGAATCACCTGAAAGTTGTAGAAACCAGAATAATACCACCCATGGACAGCTAACGCCGTCTGCTTTGTTGGGCCTCGTCTTCAGCATGGCGGAGTTCTATCTTAGTATGCAATGGCAAAACAGCCGTCCATGGTTTTCAGCAATTAAACTACCCTTATTTATGGTTCAAGTCCATCACCTGAAAGTTATAGCAACTAGAATAATACCAGTCATGGACAACTAATTTAGTCTACTTTGTTGGGCCTCTTCAGCATGGATGAGTTTTGTCACAGTATCAACAATGACCAAACAACCGACCGTGGTTTTAAAGAACATTCAAGTTTGCCAGTTTCATGTTATAATTAACGAGTATTGTGGCCTTTGTGTCTATTCTATTAACTCCAAGTGCAAGTAGTTTTCATTTGCACGCATGTGCATTCTATCTATACTTTGATCTCTCCAGCCGCATTCCAAATCATGTGTTATACCTTTTACTTGTTCTGTGTTCACTAGGGTAAACCTAAGTTCCACTTTGCATTACAAATAATTACCCGATGTTACTAAAAATATATGGCTTTGTTAAGGGTTTATCGCAAGCAGTGTTTAAACCTTTGTTTAGAGAAAATGCTGGATTAATTGTTAGTGCAATTTATAGCCTTTTAGTTGAAATGGATATTCATTAGTATCTGAACAAGCCATAACACTTCTGGAAATAACAACTCTTCAAACAAACTCCTTAATTCCAGCAATAATCAAATTCATTTACTAGTACCGCCGTACCAAAGCAAGGAAATATTTCCTGTTCTGTTGTGTTTTTATGCTTATCAAAGATAAAACTTGCTCTGATTACGGCATTGCACGTTCACGATCCGTTCAAAAGCAATCGTTTCTAAACCGCTAAAAATATTGACTGAGAAAATTCACTAAAGATTCTGAATATTTTGAAGTGCAAGTGACAAATAGCACCTTTATTTATTAACGCCTAGTGTGCTTACTGTGAATCGTCAAATAATGAACTTTGAATGGAGCCACAACTAAATTTACTGTATGCTTTGCCTTTGTTTCAAAAAAACTTTGAACGTGACCATTTCGAGGTGCTTGCATGCAGGTACGTCGCAATGTTAGTTGAGTGAATCTTACCTTATTCCCGTTTCCTTGAAGATATTTCACAGAAGGTACCTAAGTGAAGTCATGTTTACACTATATACCACAGATTTTTACCTTGAATTTTTGATTTATTTCCCCAGTTCTGCCAGCGAGCACAATGTGGATGTTCCGGCTGAAGGCGTTGATAAAACGAGACGAATTTCTGCGCGCTGAGAATCCTAACAGAAATTGCAGGCGAGTTGAGTTGATAGATATTAACTCTTCATAAAATATACATTCTGCTGTAGTATGAAAACAGGAGAACTGATCCTCGGGGAATTAATTTTTAATTACTTAATTTATCATTATTAAGTTAAGAAATTTTAAGCTAATAGAAAACGCAAAATTAAATTACCTTGTGATATTTTTGTTGAATGTATATTAATGTTTTAAAAATAGATGTTATTCCTTATTTCTCGAAGTCAAAATCTGATTGTTGAACTTTTCAGTTAATAGGAATTGGTTTAGCTTAATGGTCAAAAGTATTTGATTTCAATCACTTTCTAAACATATTTGCATATATGATAAATGTGATGGCATGCCGCTTTCTTTGTAAACATACAACCGGCCGAACATGGAACAAATCTGACAAATTCCCGAGTGATATCAACCATACTCTGATGGTAAAAAAAAACACAACTTATTTCCTTCCGGTCACTGGCTATGAAAGCTGTAAATGAAATATTGTTGATATACAAATGCAATCTTTTTTGTGGCATTACAACAGATCAAAAATGCATTAAAAGATTGAAGCCAGGGAGAAATCAAAGTGTATTTTCAGATGCCAATTATTCGGCGTCAATTACTTGAAGAGGTTTCGTAATAGCAGCATGGTTTTCAACTGAGAATTCTTATTGAATTAAAGAAAACATTTTGCCACCTTGTATTTCACATTTCTTTGTGATGAAATCATTTCATCGTTCTTTAAAAAATGTATAAAGGCTACTTGTTTTTAAAACCTAAATCTAAGTTTTTGCTTAATTTATTCATGTCATTTTCAAAGTCTTTTTTGTGGGATAAGTAAAAGGCTTTGAAAAGATGTTCTTGCTAGCTTTTCAACTGTACTTTAGGGCTGGCGTCCTTGTATCTTGCTGTTGTAAAACTGTTACTGTTTTAGTGTTTACATGTAACAGCAGGCGCCACACTCGCAAATCAGAATTGTTTTTAAACATTCCCTTATTATATTCAATTCTACGGTCAAGACAACTTTTTTATGCACAGGTTCGTAAAAAAAAAAAAAAAAAAAAAAAAATCAAATGTTGCAAAGATGAAAAAATATATAAGAATAAACCGAAGACAAAAACTTTTAGGTTGCTGTTATAGCGAGGGCGGCCTGCCCAATCAGCTAGCGTACCACTCGTTTATATTTTTATAGACTACGTGAAATCATTAGCATTGTTATCATTACCATGACTAATTTTCCAGTTCAAGAAACGGATCTTCACAAATTAACTGTCAAACAACATTCCAGTAGCATTTCTCTAGACCGTTTCAGCCATCTTCTCAATATGAAAACTTGTGTACTCCTTTATGTAGCTTAAGGTTGAAAAAGCTCATCAAAACATGTTTTCTATTCACACTACACGATTAGTATAAATAGAAGTAATCAAATATTAAGAGTTTGTTGGGGACCAATCAGGCGGGCGAGCGTAAGGTCCCCAATTCAATTCCGACTCTGCCGGAATCTGAATATTTGTGCGACCTTCTTTTCTACATAAGCTAACTCAGTTTTCCATTCTTCAGTGGGTAGGTAAATGAGTACCAGCGTTTGCTGGGAGCTAACGTGCGATGGATTAGTGTCCCGTCCAGGGGGAGTCAAAGACTCTCATCCGCTTAACACCACAGAGACTGGAGTTAAGCAGCGGCTCCATGAGCCAATTCGCTTGGAAAATATTTAGCATTTAGCTCGAGGCTCTTTCAGCTTTAGTTTAGAGTCATTCAAGAAAAGGACAGATGCTTTTGATTGAATTTGTGCAAACTTGGAAAAAATTATTATTATGACAGCGCGAACTAAAGTGGATCGAAGCTTGTGTGAAAATCTAGCACGTATATCGTATTGATATGTAGTGTTATAACTCTGAAACAGTTTCCTAGCTAAAAATTATGTGGGGCGGTAACTGGTCCGCTGGCCGCGGCCACCATGGGACTCAATATATTTTGCCTCCACTACACAACAATTAACACAGTAGTGCAAACCAAATAAGTTTATTTAGGAAAGCCTGCCGAGAACCAACCCGAGGCATATATAGACTGACAAAGAATTGGGCAAGACGCACGAGACTAGGTGATTTTAAACAACTAAAGAGGAAAGGAAAACACCTTCAGAGCCCAAGAAAACGCGATACCTCGAGTCGCTGTTCAAGATTATCGTCAACATAGGTGTTTTTGGCTTGTACCGATTTCCAACGACCATGTCGCTGGAAAACCCTGTCGTTTACTCCATTATTTGCTGCCATAGTCGCTCCCCCAGATCGTAGAGAATGCAAACCAAACTTGGACGGGTCAACTCCGAGACTTTGTAAATCCCGACGAAAAGCCTCTCTAATAGTAGAGTAACTAATTGGCTTATCGGCCATTAACGGTTTACCCGCTAGCGACTAAAAGCGTTAGCTATCCGTTATGAAAACGTTAAAACCGCTTAGAAAAGCGTTTAAAAAACCGTTAGTGTTTTTCAACTGGCCGTTAGAAACGTTTAAAAAGTCGTTCAAAGCGTTAGAAAAAAACGACCGAATTTTAAGCAAAAAGCATTTAGTTGTGCTATAGAAAAGTCGTTAGATTAAAGGCCCGTTAAATAAGATCGTTATAATTTTTCTAGTCGTTTTAACGGCTTCAATGACTTTGAACCTTCGTTATTCTCCATTAAAACCTTCTGCGTTTCTGCGTATAAGTTAATAGAACAGTTCACAGTCGTTGTGACATGAATAACTGACTAACACTCTTTTAAGTTGTAATGCAACCATTTTGTCCGATTGTCAAACTACAAACAAATCGAAAATAAATAAGTTGTATGAGTGTCTCAACCGTAAATTTAAGCTTAAATTTTAATCTTTAGAAAAAAATTCAACTAAATTGTGCAAAGTTCAGCTTCATTATTTTGCTGGAGTACTGCTACAGTCTTTATTTCTTTCATTCAAAAACATAGCCGTTATACAATCTTTTTTTTTATTAAGAGCAAACTTAATAAGAACGTTGAGGCTGAAATCGCTCAAAAAACAAGAACAATATAAGAACAATCTGAAGCTGAAATTTTTTTAATAAAGAAAATAACATAAATAAAAAATAAAAAAATAAAAAGGACTAAATGAATAAAAGGAACATGCACAGCAACAAACAAGCATCAGACAGCGACGACAGTGTAATGCTAACGATTCTTTTTTCAAAATTCAGGTCTTTACTGTATCATTCTTTCAGATATATACATCACTCAACTTACATATCACACTTTTCATGTGTAAACAGTAACAGATGCAGTATTAAAAATGAATTATGAACAGTAAAAAGTGTTTGTCCATCACTTTAAGAGCAACATAGGAACACACATTTTGAGCCTGAAATTGTTGAAAGAATAAGAACATTGAGCCTGGGCATGTGCTAAAACATGGACTGGACTTTGGACTTTGGACTTTGGACTTTGGACTTTGGACTTCGGACTTTGGACTTTGGACTTTGGACTTTGGACTTTCAACAAAGTTATATTCAAAAAAATTAGAAATGACTAAAGACA
>JAPEIX020004775.1:0-13017 GCA_026122405.2 Zoanthus sansibaricus
ATATATTTCGACTCATTTTCAAGTTCCACGTAATGCTCTAAATCCTTCACAATTCATTGCAAAACGTATACATCTGCCTCCTTTTCCATATAGAACGTAATCCATTTTATTCAAAATGTGACATAGACACGTACTCTAATCTATAATTAAAGAGAAGGCATAAAAATAAAAAAGAACAAAAAAGCAAAAGTTAGTTTTTCCAAGTTTTTAAAAAAGTAAAAAAAAAGAAAAATGGAATACTCTCTTTACTCCTTTATACAGGATGTGGATGAATGTTTAACAAATATTGAAAAAGAGTCTGATTTACAAGATTTACAACAAATAATTGAGGATGGAAAATATTACATGAGATCTGAGAACGAATCAGAGTATATACAGGAAAAAAAACGAATCATGAAAGCAATCATGAGTTTTACTAGACGTTTGAAAAAGGATAAACAAAAACGAATTCATAATCGTAAAAAAAACGAAAAGTGTGACATAACATAACAACAATTATTTCAAAGATTTTATTCTTTTGATCCATATATTTCGACTCATTTTCAAGTTCTACGTAATGCTCTAAATCCTTCACAATTCATTGCAAAACGTATACATCTGCCTCCTTTTCCATATAGAACGTGATCCACATAGACACGTACTCTAGTCTATAATTAAAGAGAAGGCACAAAAAAAAGAACAAAAAAGCAAAAGTTAGTTTTATCAAGCTTTTAAAAGAGTAAAAAGAAGAAAAATGGAATACGATCCTTACTGTTTTATACATAATGTGGATGCATGTTTAACAGGTATAGAAAAAGAGCCTGATTTAAAACATTTAAAATTTATCATTGAGGAAGCAAAATATTACATGGAATCTGAGAAGGAGTCAGAGTATATACAGGAAAGAAACCGAGTCTTTGAAGCAATCATTAGCTTGGTTAAGCTTTCGATGGAGGATGAAAACGAACGAATTCGTAAAGAAAACGAAGAGTATGACAGAGAAGAAGAAGAAGTTACATAGAACAATAGACGAGTGTATATCTCCTTTTATTATAATTTTTTCTTACAATACATATCTTAAACAAGAAAGAGAAACTTTTTTATATTACTTAGTTCTTGTTGTCAATTTGTGTAAGATTTGCTAACTGTGGACCTATGTCTAAAGCAAGCTGTGAATAACAACCGAACTTCTTTGATTTTTTTGCTTTTGTTTTTTTATGTGTAAAAATAAAAGGATTACCATTGATTACTACTTTATGTTGTTTAAAGTCTTGTTCATTAATATAGTCTTCAATCAGTTCAGCCGCATCTCTTCTCCCGCTCTTCACAAGAGCATCATAAAGTTGTCTAATCGTACCCTGTCCTGGTTTTCTGCACCAATCTTTTAACAGAGCCTCTGTTTTATGTTCTTGTGCCTCAAAATAATGTATTTCCTCCATATTATACCCGAGAGTATCACCAAGAGTTTGATAGTCTCCACCTAAAACTCGTCTTGGCTCAAGCTTCATAAACAGTTTTCTCAAAATGGATTCATCAAGACCAGTCTCTATATTTTCGTCTCCTATACAGTGGCTATCGAAAATACTCGAATCCGCTTTACAGTCTCCTTTTTCTTGGACTGGAATGCTTTCTTTAATTTTTGTAGCATCTAAATTGCTGAGCTTTGTTCTATTCATAGTTTGATTTGGATCACTGTCTGTCAATGGCATTTCATTGTCTTTTAAATCTTCGTCTTTTTTAGATCTCTTTAAAGTTGAAAGATTTCACGTGGACAATGCACGTTTTTATTTTCGTTTTCATTTCTTATGTTTCCGTTTTCTGTCATTAAGTTGTTTTTATATTTCTACAGCGCGTGGGAGGTTAATATTGAAAGAAAGACAATAATCAAAATCACTCCTTTTCTCTATTCGCTCTAACATTTATTTAAAATTATAGCTGATTTATAATAATATAAAATTTGAACAATTTAGTTTCTCGTTTCGTTTATTTCAATTAGAGTTAAGGTTATATAGAATACATGATTTAGTTGTTTAATTGTTCGTCTGCATGCTCTTGAGATTGCGTGAGAGATTCCTTTTTTTTCTCTTCTTCCTTTAAATAGATTTTTTGTGAAATGTTTTGAGTACGTAAACGTCTTTTGCTGTAATTTATCATGTTCGGTAAACATACAATAAATATAATTAGTGCAATAGTAGCTATTAACCAAAGAATTACTGTTAAAATAGAATCCCAGTCCTGGCGTGTAGGAGGTAATTGATCATAAGTATCATTGATTGTTCTATTCGTTATACTAGGAATGAGTGTAGTAGTAACATGAGTATTAATTGTTGTCTTGATTGTATTTTTTATAGTTGGTTGACTGCTGCAATCCAATGTAGTTTTACAAATATAAAAGATAACTCTCATTGAGACACCTTTCTTTTTATTCCTACAATGTCCTCCTGATGTATTGTTCAAAGAATTCTCCAGTCCGTTTGAAGTTGCTATAAAATAATATTCATGACCCGGAATGAATTGAAGACCTGACATGGTGCCACTATATCGTTGAAAAACGATTTTTCGATAAGGACGCGTGTATTTTGCTGAGTTCCAAATACATTGTTTCAAGAGTTTATTTTCTGTCTTGTTAGTATCAATGTTACAAGTTTCAAAACTGTGTTTATCAACAATCCATAAATTCTCATTTAATTCCTCTTTAGGAATACTCATCTTTGTTATAGTAAAAATGTGAGTTGGATTTGGGCATACAAAATAGATACTGGATGTTGTCAAGACAGATAGTTTATAGTATGATTCTTTCTTGTCAAATTCTTCGTTAGTAAAATGAAATATTGGATTTTGTGGGCTCCATCGTATTGATGGATACATGACTGCTTTAACAGAAGAAGAAACTGTAAAGAGTAAAAAATAGTAGACAAGAATCTTTGATATAAAATAAAAAACGATCCAACGGTGACGGCAACAAACCGGAATGGTTTTGAATACTTGTCGACGTTCCATAGTTTCTCTTGTTAGTGTTTATTACTCTCACTGAATATGAATTGAATAAAAACTTAATTTATTCAATATAACTTCTCACGTGTAAAGAGTGTATATAATAAACGAATGAACGAACGCGCTATTTATTTATTTATTCGTGAATTCACTCATACGTACCAGGATGGCAGAGAATTCTAATCTTCAAGAGGAATTGAAAAAAAAATTGGAAACTTGTTCTAAGTTACAGGAAAAGTTAAAAGACAAGGATGAATTAATAGCAAAAATGAAAGCGGACCTAGACAAACAGCATATGGTCATTTATCAATTAAATGGATTAGTTGAAAAAAATATTTGTTTTCTCTATTGCAACCATCTAGAGGAAACTTTAGACAAAAAAATACAATTACAACTCGAGAAATTTAAAGAAGAATTGAAAAAAGAGATAGAAGCTTGGAATACTTCTAAATTACAACAAAATTTAAAAGAAAACAGTGATGAACTAATAGTAATAAAAGAGAAGATAGAGGAACAGATCAAATTCATAATAAATAATATACAGGAAACAAAAAAGGATATAAAGAAATTAAATGAAATTTTAGATGTATTTTACTAGAAATGTGATACATATATTTACTTTAGAACGTCAAATGAATTCTACTTATCATGGGTCATCGAGGTGAACCATTCATCTATTTATTTATATAATTTAGGCTGTGGTTTCCGATGCGCGTGATCTTAGGCATGTAAAAATAACTAAGGGCATTCAAGGGTATGTCAGTCGGTCAAGGTGAACATAATGTCTATAAAAAGAAAGTTTAAACTAAGAATCAATATCACATCATTACAAACAACATGGATGGATTCAGAGAATTAGCTACATTATTACAAAACCCATACGAATCTGAAAAAGAAGAAGGCTACAATTTTAATCAAAACACAAAGCAGCAACTCGTGGATAGTGACGATGATGACGATAATGAGAATCTAAAGCGCATTATTGCGTTGCGTGATTGTTTGACAGATTACATAAATTCATGGAACGATAAGACATTACATGGTTTTACGTTCACTCGAAAATGCTTTAAAAATCTACTGTCTAATCCTAACAGAGGGCATGAGGTGAACATGAACTATTCCAACTTGTTAGTTGATATACTCAAAAATAAAGAAGAGAGTAGAGCACAACAACAGCAGCAGCAATTAAAGTCATCAGAAAAACAAGAGCAACAAGAACAAATACCACCCCAAAGAATATTTTGAAGAAGAGGAGGAAGAAAGAAAAGAAAGAAAGAAATTGTATAAAGGAACATGAAACAAAGAAACTAACTAGTTTTGATAATTTTAATGTCATATTATAACTTTTTACAAAAATATTAATTGTTTATGTATTTGATTAAGTAACAGTTACATTGAATAAAAAATAAAATTTGTTCATAGATTGTGTTCAAAATATTTGAACTGTAATAACTAATTGTTCTTTTTTCTCTCCTCTTTCTTCGCTTTACTAACTCATTTTTTTTATATTTGATTAAATAAAAATATTTTAAAAAGAGTAAATAAAAAAAGTTTGTGAGAGAATGTATTTTTTTTTTCAGTTCTTAGTATTGCCTGGCCAACCAATCTTGAGCGTCGTTCAGGGTTTTAAACTTCATGTTTAACTCTTTTTCAACTTCTTGAATCTGCTTCCACAAATCTGCTATCATTTCTAATGATCTGTCAAAACTTCTTGTCCAAGAAGTATATGAACGAATCTCTCGTTGCACTTGAAATCGAATGTCTATTTTTGGGTGAGCTAATATTCGGTCAAAGATGTCTTCATTGTCTATAGGGTTCCATAACCGTAGATAATCTATTAAATTCTTTTGAGGTACAGTTTGTTCTTCTTCAGACGCTGTCAAATCAGGGCGACTACAAAGTTCGGTCCATATATCAGACTTTTGTTCTTTTTCATAATGTTTTTCCATCTCATTCTCTTCGCGTATATTTTTGGCTTGTTCTTTCATTTCTTCAAACATGGTTTGCCACGATTCATTGTTCAAATCTTTTTGATCGGAAAGATTAGTCATTGTTCTGAGGTAATTTAATCTAAATAATGAGAGAGATAGGTCGGATAGCGTTTGATTTCTATGCCACGTTTTTTCTCATTCATTTATTCTGATCTGACACGTGACCAAAACACGAACACGTAAGATTAGCACGCTATAAATGTGATATAAACAGGTCAAAATATTTATTCACATTATAAGATAAAGATGGATGGAGATGCTCAATTACCATCCAAAGATGATTTTACATCTTGTGAATGTGGTGAAGCCTACAAACATAGTACTTTTTTTTCTAAAATCGAACAAATGGTAGGCAATGACTATGATCCATATCACATCACATCGTATTGTTGTTCTTTGATGGAATATATAGATTTATGGAATGTCAGGACGCTGGAGCAATTTATTACTTGCTGGGTATGTCATCCTCGGGTGACTGTTCGCGAGTCCATCAAATTTTTATTATGTGGTGCTAACACATGGATGGGCAACCTAGAAGATTTTAAACAGTTGCTTCATCTAATTTACAGTCGACCATACATACAGCCGCAGTTCCAACAACAACAAGAGCAGCAAGAGCAAGTTCAAGACCAGCCCATCATGTATACGCATACGCATATGGGAGAAACTTCAACAATCGACTCACAGCAACTACAAGAACTACAATTACAACAACAAGAGCAGCAAGAACAATTCCAAGACCAGCCCCCTATGTATATGCATACGCATATGGGAGAAACTTCAACACTTGACTCACAGCAAGTACATGAACTACAGTTACAACAACAAGAGCAGCAAGAGCAAGTCCAAGACCAGCCTATCATGTATGTGTATACGTATATGGGAGAAAACCCAGTAATGGAAACACAGCAATTACAACAACAAGAGCAGCATCAAGTTCTAAATCATTCTGCACCACTTCGACGTTCCACAAGATTACGAAAATCAACACGAGAAACTAAATACAAAGACTTTACTGTCTAAAAACCAGACATGAAAGAACGAAAGACAATTATGAAAAACGATTTTTAATATTTTTATTTCATATCATAATTCTTTATAAAGTGACGTTTGTTTCTATCTTTGATTATTAATAACAGTTGTATTAAATAAAAAAATAAAACTGTATCTAAGATCTAAGATTTGTGATTAACCTTGCCACTTAATGTTTTTTTATAAGTTATAAAAGATTTCTTTAAATGTGTTCTTTCAATTATTGTTTCACATGGAAAGGAAGATATATATCAAGTTCAGATTTGTTTATTCACTTGATTGTTTTAAAGTAAAATTATAAATGTTTTTAAAAGTTTTCTAAAAAGAAGTATACATGAAATTATTGAATGTCTTTTAGAATCCATATCATATGATTCATCCTAAACGTCATTTGCAAATCTTCAAAATTTGACGGAATCCAGTGTTCGGTCATGGCAGCAGTGTTATCTTGAATATTACAAGGAGATGTAATCCAATGTGATGGTGGTTCGGGTAACAAACTTGGAGATGGAGGTGTGTAAAAGTTTGCGTAGAAAGTGTTTTCTGGTTCATCAGGGGTAGAATTCATCTGCGAACTATCAGATCTTCTTTGTGAAGTAGACGTGATTGATGATGATTTATTCGTTTTTACGATGCGAGCATTTCGTCGTTTTTTGTTTTTCTTTTTTCTTCGATAGGTTTTGTTTTTATAATGAACTGTATAACAACTGGATTCTGAGTAAAAACCTGAATCGAAATTCATATTTTCCTGTCAAGAACACGTTTATCTTCGCTCAAGGAAAATATCTAAATAGAAGCACAAATGGAATCATTGAATATGTTTTTATTTATATTGATATTATAAGACAATAGAAATCTGACAGTGGTATAAATAGTTACAGACTTACTATAATTAACTCATGATATAACTACTAAACGGATTATGTTTGATTTATAAATCAATGAACACGCTATCAAGTTATTTGGTATTAAGAAAGGTTAACTAATCAGAATACAAATACAAATATTGCGTTTAAATTAAAGACAAAAGTTTTAATCATAAACTGTGTCTAAGATGTCTTTAATTTCATTAGAAGGGTTTGTTTTATTTAGTTCTTTCTTGAGGGATGAAGTGTCTTCAATTTTATCAACAATCATGGCATTATTTGATGTTTGCAATGTTTCTTTTAATTCTTCTGTTTCGGTTAAGAGTTTTTGTATCCATATTTCTCCTATTCGGGATCTTGTCTTAAAATCTTTTTCTGATTCAGTTAGCTTTATAATCCTCTGTTGTAACTCGTTCTTGTTATTTTTCAAAGCGAGTTTCAGGGTTTCTTCACTTTCTCGTAAAGTCTGTATTTCTTTTTGAAGTCGGTCGATGGTTTGATAAAGTTGAATGTCTGTTGATAGGGTATGATTTCCGTCTTTGAAGTGATCTACAGTTAGTCGCAATTTCGTATTTTCACGAACCAAGGCTTCTAAGATTCTTCTAGATACACCTGGAGTTACAACCAATTTGTTTTTCTTTGTAACTGTATCTTCCGTTTGAGATAACTGAGCGATTCGGTTTTCAGCACGGGCTAGAGATGTTTCCAATATCTTAACTCTTTCGTTTAATTTATTATTTTCAACCTTGCTTTTTTCTAGTTGTTGAACGAGATGAGATAGACCAGCTCTTTGGATAGTTAATTTTTTGTTCTCGTTATGAAGTACAACAATGAATATCTTAAGTTTTTGAATTTCGGCTTCAGAATCAGTCATTGCTGCCATCTCTGAATTAATGTTATGAGAGAGAAAGAAAATATAATTTCATTGCTTTTTTTTCTAGGTATTTATATTGTATGAATTGAAAAAAAACAAGATTCCCCTTAACGTCATTTCTATTTTTTTGTATCGAATAATCAGATTTCCGATCATTGATGTGATGCATTAAATGGGATTTTCCCCGAGTATGTTAAGAAAGTCATATGAGAAAAAGTTTTTAATTATATGTTTCAAATAATGGATCCTTCCTTATGAAAAAAGAAGAAAGAAGTTATTTCTTCCCCACCTCTTCCATTTCGCCATATTTTCCATGTTAAAATGTATTCGTGATATTTACGTTTGGGTAATTTGATATTATAACAAAATGAAAAGATTTTAAAAGGAAGGATATTGATATCTTTGACTTTTGGGGTTAATATATTATTGATATTATTGGATATTTTAGTGAATTTTTGATTAGAAAAACTGAAATCGTTAATATAAGGTTTATTGATATTTTTTAGTTGTTTCATAATTTCAAATTTTTGTCTCAGGTGAGAAAAAAATGGGAGTTACAGAAAGTAAGAAACAGAAACAGAAAAACCGAGTCAATACATTAAACGGAAACATTCCAAACGACATCAAAGATGTTCTTTTTCTTTATTGTGCTAATGATAAGAAAAAACGAAAAGTTATTCAGGCGTTTGAACACGCTCTAGTTCGTACTGCAGATGGCCGGGTTAATATTATTGATAAAATTAATGTCTCAAAAGATGTTGCGACTGTAAAAGATTTGAAGAAGTGGTTGAATGAAATGAATAATATTATTCTTGTTCAAATATCAAACGATACTGATTGTGCATGCATTATCAATTTAGTTCGTGAAAAACGTTTTGTTGACTATAATGGTATTTTACATAACAAGATTATAACAGTGTCATTTGGAAAAAGTCTGCCTGCGGAGTGGTTGAAGTTGCGGCGGATGACGAGATACAAGCGAGATTTTTATTTTGAATTTGAGAATGAAAATGAATTAACAGTTGATGATTTTGAATCATCTCGTGTTGTTGGAAAAATGAATACTCTTGTAAAAGCCTTGACGCTTATAAACTAAAATAAGTGTGATTTTAGTTTATCTACCATTAATAAATTCATATTTAAAACTATTAGTAATGATCATTATTTTGTCATATTTTAAAATGGATATCATTACGAGAAAGGGAAAAAGGGAGGGTTGTTGTTTTTTTTCTTCTTCTTTTCGTTTTTTTTTCTAGTTCTTTATATTGAATAATATGTAAAGTCGGGTTCGTGATAGTTGCCTGTGGGTAATTTGATATTGTATGATAATGGATTAAAGAAAAGATTCTAGAAGGAAAGAACGTGATGTACTTGACCTTCGGGGTTAATGTGAAAGAGAATGAATACACGCATCCTTTTAAATCATGTCTATAAAAAGAAACAACAGTGATTATGATCACGTACGTACTCGAATGTTAGGTTATGGTAAAGAGAATGATCATGGATTAAAGCTTATGATTTTTTTAATGCACTTTCTTATTACAATTTTTATTTTTCTTCAATTTTAATTAACCTATCATTAACAAATTCATATTCATAATCTTTTTCGGTAGTAATTAGGATCTTGCCTTCTTTAAGTTCTTCCATTTCAACTATTTTGGAATCTAAAAGCTGATAGGTTCGCGTTTGTAGGTTTTCTGGATCTAGACAAAACAGATGTTTATCTAGACTAAGAAGAATCATTTTACCGGTCCAACACATGTTTAATTCTTGAGGTAAAAGACTATCTTCTTCGTCGAGTAGATAATCAATATCTTTAACGAGGGTTGAAATTTTCATCGTTTCTAATTTCATGTTCAAAAACGTTAACCTTTCTTTTGTAGGTTTTCCATACTTATCATATAAGTGACCGCGACTGTACACGACAACAACGTTTGTAGGGGTAGCTACCATCTTATTAAAAAAAGCTGTTTTTTCTTTGACTGGGAGAAAGTTGGGAACGTAATATTTGGACTTGTAATTCCCCGCATAAGAAAACTCATCTTTAACCTTTGGAAAACGTTGCATGAGTGGTTTGTATTCGGATTCAAGAAGTATTGGGTAATGATGATTTTCTACCATGGGAGCGAATTCTTTGATATCATTTAAGATGAGTTTCCATTTATGGGAGCCGTTTATCTCGTTCAAGAATTCCACTGATGAATACCGCATGATTTCATCAATAATAAAAAGTTTCATTTTTTTGGTACTTTTGCATATTTCAAGGAATTCCTTGTCCAAAAATTCTTTCATATCTTGGCTGTTACAAAAAGCTTCCATGATTTGAAAAAGTTTCTCTCTTTTAGGATCGTGTTATTTTATTTATATACGCTTTAACGACGTGTATTTAGTACGTAATTATTTTGATAAATACTCTTTAGAAATGAGTTAGAAAAACATTTAAAGAAATTGATCTCATAAAAAGTAAAATGGAGAAAGTACAAGAAATAGCGTCTCCATTAGCAAAATGTCCTGTTCCGCCTAGTTTGATATCACATAGTTATATTGACGATGAGTATTTCGTTTTAAAGGAAGGTAATAAAGTTTGTTTTGTGAAAAGAAAGTCAATTCCCGATTTCAATTTCAAAGATGCTGAATTTTATGGGAAGGATCTGCTTTTATTGTATCAAAATGTAAGAAAAGACCAAGAGAGAGAAATCAGTGGTAGTTATGTATTGTGGTGGGATATTGAAAAAGATTGTTTGAAGAAATTATTTTCTTTTGAGAATAATACTTTTGACACGTTGTCATTCCATGAAGATTATGTGTGGTTGTCAGAGAACACCGAGTTCAAAATATGGGACCCTGAACTTGGTAATGAATTTGTTTTTGAGACTAAAAGTGATGAAAGAGATGATGGTGTAACAGGAAAAGTACAACAGACTTGTGTTTACAAACACAGACTTTATGCTATTATAAAAGACAATACTGGAAAATATACTTTAGATGTTTTCAATTGGTTTGGGATAAGATTTTGCGAAGAAAGGTGGTTTGGAAAGTATGATGATAATATAAAATTTCCATTAGATTTTGTTTTATGTTTTATAAACGACGATTTATATTTTGTAAATGAACATCAAAAGAAGAAGATAGAATCATATTCTAATACTTATTTTAGCGATGAGTTATGTCAAATAGAGTATGATGATTATTAATTTATTTCATAAAAAACATAATTATCTCAATTCAAAAATAAAGTTATAAAAAAATGTTTGTATCTGTTATTTCATTATGAAATCATTATAATTTAAAATGAATATTATGAGAGGGAGTGGAAATGAACTTGAGATATTATGTCTTTAAAAATATTTTTCTTTCTTTTTTCACCCTCCTTCCTCGCCTTTACATTATTTCTATGTGATTATTATTCAATGGAAACAAAAAAAAGACGTTTATTGATTTTTTAATATAATATTTTATTACTATTTTTTTCTTGAAAATTACATATTTTATTACATCATTTGATTTAAACTACCATTAACTAATTGGTATTTAGAATTTTTAGTAGTTATTATTATTTTGTCGTTTTCAATTTCTTTCATTCCTGTTATTCCTGTTATTGTTGAATCTAAAATCTGATGAGCGCGCACATCTAAATCCAAAGGATTTAAACAAAACAATAAATTATCTATACTGAGAAGAATTATTTTACCAGTCCAATACATGTGTAACTTTTGCCTGAAACATCTACCCTTAGAGTTAATTTTCTCAAAATCAATGCATTTTGTAACAGTTGACATTTCTATCGTTTCTAAGTTGAGGTTATAAAATGTTAACTTTTCTTTGCAATCACCACGTATATCACCGTACACAGTAATTAAATTGGTAGGAGTAGCTGCAGATGCTCTATGTTTTATATTAGTTTTTTTCGATGAAAGGTAATGAGGAACATAGTACTTAGAGTTGCCATGTATTTCATGAAAGAATTTTTCAATGCTTGGAAAGCGTTGCTTCAGTGGTTCGTATTCTATTTCAAGGAGCACTGGGAAGTGTGGATTGTCCAACATGGGAGCGAATTCTTTGATTTCTTTTAAGACGGGCTTCCATCTCTTGGCACCATTTATTTCCTTTAAGAATTCACTTGGTGAATCTAACATAATTTTTTCGATAATATCTTCTGTGTTATTGATGTTGTTGCATATTTCAGTGAATTTTTCGTTGAATTTTTTTCCCATGGTTTACTTTCTCTTCTGATTATTTTTGGAGTTCTATTACTTCGATTGCATCGTTATAGAGTCTTTTATTTAGATGTACTCGTGACAATGATATATCTTTAGTATGTACTTTTTTTTACGTATAGTTAAAATGAAAAAAATACACGTTTATTATTTTTAAATATAATTTATCTTTTATTATAATTTTTTTTTGGTTTTAAACAGAAAATTGCTATTTTTTAATTTTAGTTAAACTACCATTAGTAAATTCGTATTTACAATCTTTGGTTGTAATTATAATCTTGTCGTCTCCGATTTGGTCAATACTACATATCCTCGAATCCAAAGATTGGTTAGCACGCGCTCGTAAATCCATTGGATCTAAACAAACTAATAAATCATCTACACTGAGAAGAATTATTTTACCGCTCCAACACATGTGCAATTCTTGCACACAACGATGATGTCTGTAGTCAATGTCTTTTATAATGGTTGATATTTTCTTTGTTTCCAAGTCTAGCTTATAAAATATTAAGTTTTCTTTTTTAGGTGATCTATCCCAACCGTTTATAATACCGTAGCCATACACGGTAATTAAGTTGGTGGGAGTAACTAAAACTGCTCTTTGTATTGCATTATCTTCTTTACGTGGAAGTGGAAGATAATGAGGAACATAGTACTTAGAGTTTTCATGTACTACTTCTTTAAAAAATTCTTTAATAGTCGGAAAACGTTGCATTAGTGGTTCGTATTCGGGTTCAAGAAGTATCGGGTAATGATGATTTTCTACCATGGGAGCCATTTCTTTGAGTCCATTCAAGGCGAGCTTCCATTTATGCGAACCGTTTATCTCGTTTAAGAATTCTATTGGGAAATTCAACATGATCTCCTCAATAATATTGTTCATATTATGGATATTATCACATATTTCATTAAATTTCTCGTCAAAAAATTTTACCCGGTTTTCGTTGTTACAAAATTTTTCCATGATTTGATGATGTGGATACTTATATTTTTGTTCTTTTTCTCTTTTGAGATCATGTTGTTATTGCATTTTATATATTTATACTCGTAATAGTACGTAATTA
>JAPEIX020004862.1:0-13015 GCA_026122405.2 Zoanthus sansibaricus
TGTCTAAAACTAGTGAAATAACTCCCTTTTTTCTCAGACTTTCTGTGAAGCAATAGTAGTGACAAAGTTGGAGTAAAAACTGGGGGGGGGGATACACAGACCCCATCCCGGCCCCTCCCCTTGCTACAGCCCTGAGTTAGAAGCAGTTCCGGCAACCCTTGATCTCGAATTTACTGCAGTTGAAAAAGGATGTTATTTTACGTGATGTAACTAAATCCAGTAAACAAATGCACACATGTTTTAGAAAACTCTATGCTAATTCACTCTGTTGAGTAACTCATGAATTAGTTGTTTCCCAGCTTGTCGGAAGTTGCAGACGTGTTTTTTAAATCTATCTATCTAAAACTAAAATTATACTAAAAAAAAATTACAACACACATTACAAAATAAGTTTTAAAGTTTTTTTTTACCGTTCAAATGACTTTTCAAAAACAAAAGTTTTATACGTCCTTGGCAATTTAAAATATAGCTTTGGTGCTATTGCAGAGAAATGGCTCTCTCTTCATATGTTCAAATAAAACTTTGATGTACCCTTTGCCTTTTTGTGTATATCAATTACCCTGTTTAAGGTTTCCCATTGTCATTATACCGTAATTCTTCGTCAGATGCAGAAATGGTTTCTGATTATTTTCCACGTGTATTTTCTCATAACGTGTTTTTGCTTTTATACAAAAAGATTTATTTTCAAAATTTAATAATTCACAAAAAAACTACTTGTTTTCTAAATCTAATTTTTCCAACCGACTACACAGTTTATTTGCATTTGTTAAACTTGACAATCTTATATCTTAAATTAGCAAAAACAAAAAATAGATACGTGACATTGGTAAGCAAACGAAAAGACCAAGCGAGTAGCTTTTAGAGTATTCAAAGCAGAAAATAATAATTTGCTGAATGGTCTTTAAATAAACTATTAAAATGCGTCGGCAAGTAAAATAAACAAGCTAGTGATTTAATCAACTCGAAGCTAAAACGTTTAATCGTCGCAGTTCATAATGGAGCACAAAGCTACTGAGATCCCGACTGAGATCCCGACCAGTGGATTTTTTAAGAACAAATGTTAAAAAAGAAATCAGTCTTGAATTTTAGTTCAGTGAAAAGATCGCAGTGCTCATTTTGCCAACAAAAGCCGAGGTGAGATCCGGAAAATGGAATTTTAAGAAGATTAAATAAAGGCTTAGTAGAACCGAGCAGTGCCGGCTAACTGATAATTCCCTTTGTGTTGTAAGCGTTAATTGGAGAGCGGAAGTTTACAGTTACCCACGCACAAACTAACCGCTTTGTTTCAAATAGTACGTTGTCCATTTGTTTTTCTGCTTGAAAGAAAAAAAACTATTCAAAATTAAACCTGCGAGAATTTATTGTTTGAAAAAGAGAACAAAGAACACCTAAAACGTTGTTAGATATTAGAATTAATAAAAAAAAATCTTGTCATTAAAAAGGTCGACCCTTGCTCAAATATCTAAATATAAGTTAAGTTCAGTATAAAAACCAGGTTTTGAATCCTCCGGGCACGTATTTACATCTTGCCATATTTCTTGCCATAAAGTTAATACTTTTTATATCTTTTAGGCAATAAAAGCTTGTTATTAAAGCAGTTTTGTAATTCAAACTAAATGTTAGACAACCAAAACTAAAGTAAAGCTCCCAGTTTTTTTTTATTGCCTGCATAAAACTTTGAAAGTTTTAAAGTGTAGATTGTAAGCTGATCAGAATCAATTTAAAGTCGGTATGTTCAAAATATTTTTGCTTATTAACGACCATCAGCCGATACAACTACAAGAGACCAGGTTGACGATGGGTTTATTTTATTTATTTACAAACATTTAGGGACCTAGAGAGGTTCCATGGAGAGAATATAATAGGACTCGAGGTCACTTACAAAGATTTTACTCTTATGCAATATATCGGGTATAGTTGTAAAGGGAACGAAAAAAAGATTATACGATGAATGATGGTGATGATAACAGTTGTGGAGAGATTATTCTATTCTTAGTACTTTTTGTTCTGAAAAACTACTCTGTTTAATTATAAAGGTTAATTACTTTAAAACTACTGCTATAAATGAAAACTGTGGTTCTGGAAAAGACGACAAAGATGAGAGCAGTTGTGGAGATGAGAATTCCGGAGTTTTTGCACGAGCTGCAATAGTGCATTAATAAAAAGTGTTGGAAAATGATTCAAATTCAGAGACTGGCAATCTAAGATTTCGTCTTTTGGTACTGGACCTGTTGAGCCGCCGATTCGTTAAAGGTTCGACTGTCTATTTTAAATGTATATTAAAATTTATTGCTGACTTTAAGTAATTGGGTTTTGTTTTAACATTTTATTCTTTTGAGTTTTGTTTTAACTCCTTTTGCCTCAAATCATTTGCCAAAAATATAAGGCTACATCTGCACGGAAACATCAAACAAAGGCGGAAACATTTTTATAAGCCATGTATATATAAAGCTAACGTTTTTATTTAGGAAGGGGAGGATGGGGGAACGATAACATTTGACTTTCTGTTTTTGTAATGATATAAGGTATCTTTGTCTACTTGGAGAATTGTTTATATTACCTTGACAGTTTTTTTTAGATCGTTGGGTTTTAATTTTTAAAAAACAATTGCTTTTATCTAGAAAAGCGTGGGATTCCAGCACATAATGCAACAACACACTGCAATGGCTATTTTTGGAGGTTACATAATCATCTATTATGACGTCACGTCATTAGGTGGCAATCACTCACACACATCTCTACTCCCGCGTGGATAAGCAAACAACACGCGGGACCAAACCGTTAACATCGCGATCGACACTGGATTTATCAAAGGAGAATACGCACTACCAGCGCTGCGTTTGTACCATTTTAGTGGCTTTAACTCTTTGGTTACGGCACGCTAATCTATTCTTGGGTTTATCAAATCTTTTAGAAATAATTGATGTAGCAACTTCAAAAACCGTGTGTCTTTTTGATTTTCTACACCAACAGGTTTTGATACATATGAGCTTGTTCTGTTTTCAAAACACAGCAATCTGATGATTTGACAAAAAGGTTTACATCAGTTTGTTCTAAACTCGGAAAAACACAATTTTAGAAACAAGCAAAATCATTGCTCGTTTAATACGTTATCGTCAACTGATTCAAATAAATATTTTTATCATTCATTCTTATAAATCTTCAAGACTTCCAAAAGAATCGTCAAATTGTATGTTTTTAACAAATTCATTAAAATGGAAGCAGGTTTTATCATAAGGGTTAAAAACATATGGTTCAAAATATATTTGAGAAGTTAATCCCGACGTGTAAGTCAATAATATATTGATAGCCCAGTGCGTTAACCCTCAAACACTCAATGAAATAGAATAATTACGTTTCTTCTTCCTAAATTTTATTTGATATTGTTTCTCCGGGAAACTTTTCATAACAATATATATATAGAAATTTCAATTTCCTTCACAAAAATAAAGATTTTTTTTGTTGAATTGTCTTCGGCCAAAACAGTAAACTTTACAATTACGTATACGGGGAATGTCTTTCGTGGCTTCAAATAACAGCACTATTCACATTTGACATTACTTGCGACTAAGTTATATCACGTCTAGAAATCATAACTACGTTACCAAAATACAGCGATTCAAAAAAAGGTCTCTAGATACAAAAACATGCGACTAAATTTCAGCTTTGTTCTTAGATTGTCTACAAACATGTCAAGAGACACACACATACACGGACATCTTATTATTAAGTCTGTTAGATTTGTTGTCAACTATAGAAAAACAGGACGCAGACATTACTTCCCTTATTGTTGGCCTCTTTTGATTTTATAAAAATATTCATCTATCTTCAAAAACGACTGTATTATTTACATACAAGAATAAATGCTCAATAGTGTGTGGCGTTAACATAATTGATACAGCGTTAACGCGTCTCTGTAAAAACCTGGCTGGTGTGCTTAACGCCGACGCAGCAATTTACTAAAGAACTCTCTTGATCTTTAGATCAGCTCCTTCAAGGAACGATTAATCAGACTATCAATTTCACGCAAATGAATGCTTTAAGTAAGAATGTTCGTCTTTCATCTACATCTTAGGATTATTAAAAGCGAAATCTTGTATAAAATATTTCAAGGAATAAGCACTATCGGTCAGTTTCTATTTGCGGGCATCGCTTTGGATTACAACTAATAAATGTACATTTCTAATGACTATGCCCACAAGCTAACAAAAGCTCTACTTTATCTTTGCGAACAAAACAAAACACAATCACTTTCCTTCTACTAAGCATGCAATTGCTTGAATAACTTCGTTGTTTTTAAAGCTTTTAACTTGTAAACCCAGGAGAGCTTTCTCGCTCGCTTGTCATTTTGTAAATCATGTTAATAGAGCAGAAGTGAAAGGCGACTTGTTTTTTTCCTCCGAGTAATTACCAAACACAATACAATGGTCGGGTAGGCGGAGCCACAAAAAGGACTGTATTTTATCACTATAATAACACTATGCAAATCCACGGTGATCATTGAAGCGAATGAGCAGTTAGAAAAGACGCAAGTTAAAGACTTTACAACTAAGTTAAGCAAAAGCTAATAGCTAATATTAATTAACATAAATGTTACCTAGACCGAAAAAGATATCGATCTCTAGCTTGAAACTCTAAACTATTATAAAATCGCAATCATGACTCAAAAGCCCAACTCGAAAGTTTCGCTGCGAAACAAATTCCCATTTATCTTCGTTGGCATTAGAAGTTACCAATCAGGCAAATATAAAAAACGTATTTATTTTATAAGTACACTAGCTCTGATACCGCTATTTTCAATCACGAATAAGTACAAAAAGTTTATAATACTTTGCCACCAGACACTTACAACCAAGTGAGGAAACTATCCATTTTTGTGTTAGGAGAAAGGACCGACTCCACGTCCCGAAAGTCGTTCAGGATTTCAGAGTTTATATCAAGGTCTACACCCAAATCGTCTGTCTCCATTGCATTTGTCGAGTTTTCGTTTCGATCAATTATTCCCACATCAACATTTGTTCCTTGCATGTTGTCGAGAAATTCTGGATAACCCCTATTGGAACGATTTTCATTATTGCGACGTAAGATCTCTTTACTGTTTGAGTTCGCATCAGTGTAAATTTTTTGGTCGTGATTCATTTCAATATCATGATTATAACCGGGGTAGTTCATACCAAGACCCGAGTCCAATGAGCTTTCTCGGGTGTGGATATTTGTAGAAGTGGAATCCTGTTGTTGTGCAGTATGGCCCATGAAAGCCTCCCGGCTCAATTTGCTAAGAAGCGAAGACTGTGAACCATCTCCGTCCAATATGCCTCGCTTCAACATGATCTCCTGCTGTAAAATTTCTTGCTGTCGTTTCATTAGTATTTCTTTCTCACGCTGCAGTTGATGAAGAGCTGTCTGTGGGTTGGGACCTTGTGTATTACGGTTTTGAAGCTGGTTCTGTTGTTGATTTGTTGGAGTCGCGGTGCATTGCGCCATTGCTAGTCTGGGATCAACCCAGCTTGTCGTTCTTGTAATATGGTTGATGTAATAGATTTCACCCTCCGGAGAAATAGCCTGCTCCCATCCTTCTGGTAGATTTCCTGTCGGCTGGATGTTAGCTAAATTCGGGTTTGATCGCGTTTTGCGGGGATCTAACCATGTTGTAATTTGTTCAAAATGACTGTTGAACGAGCAAACAGAGAAACCACGGTTAAGATGCGAGTGATACCGATACACACCGAGACAATGCACTTCAAACGTTTCATTTTTGTTGTTGTGCTGATTGTCAAGTACAAATTGGCTACCGGCCATTTTGAGTAATGGATAAACGCAACAGGTTTCCCTTAATTGACTAAAACCCATTCAAATGCACTAGTAAAAAATATTTTGCTTCTAAAACGGCAAAGAAGTCCTATCGAAAATCCTAAACTATTGATCGAGCGATCTTCTGCTCTGTCACTTGTGTCCAAACACTTAACATAATAAAATAAAACGCGTTGATTTTGTCTTCTCGTTGTTATCAATCAATATTTAAAGCAGCCTTAATTTAACAACTGGAAAAACTAGAGAAAATATAAATTGTAAAAAAGAAAAGATAAGCATACTCACTTCATGAAATATCTCTGTCCACTTGACGTACTTCTCATTTCCCAGCCTGGCGGTAAAGGAATGTTGTCGTCAAATGAATCATTACTAAACGACGCTCCTCGACTATGCTGGTTGGTTGTGTTCGCAGCATTTCGAACAGCCGAAAAAGAAGCTGGCGATGAACGGGTTCTCGAATGAGATACTGTTAAACCTCCCTCGTTCGGATCAGGTGCACTTAATGTACTTTTGCTGTGTTCAAGCGGTGGCGGCTTAAAGAATGACGGTGGAAACTTTCGCATCCTCATTGGCAGCGAGTTAGAATTTTGCTCAACCTTCACTGGATTCATAACATGTGTAAATAGTCGTTCAAGTTCATTTTCGGAATCTTGACGAACATGGACAATTACGTTGTTGCCTGCTTTTCTTTCCATTGCGATTTATAAATTCTCTGATTGACCTTGAAACAGTGAATTATCAAAACACCAGCCACCATATATTCAATCTCGTTGTGCTTAATAAATTTCCCCAAGTGATAAAGGTACTGCAGATCACGAGTATAAATACATCAATGAGATGCACACCACTATAGTATTGATTAGTCATTGCGGGGGGCTGCTTTGCCGGGCGGGTCGTGACGTCATTGATCTCCGGAGAATATGTTGCCTAGATATGAGCTGATTCACCAATCACATTGCGAGTTGAAGCAAAGGAGGGTCTGAAAGATTCATTGTTCTGTTGCTATTTCTACAGCCTACGTCAGTTGATCATTGCCAACACAGTTAAAGTACAGCTGTGAAGATAGCGTTATTTAACTTGCAAATGTTTCTCGTTTGGCTTACTGGGTCCTTCAACAGTCAGGTTTGAAAACCTTCAAGTCAGTGAAAAAGCGTTTGAAGCGTTCATGTTGTCATAACAACGCGTGATTAAAAAATCTGCCAAGTATAAAGGCAGGATGGTAAAACTGACAGATACTAACAACTAGAACAAATCTTTTCACAAAACTCTAGAGTTAACCAGATACATGGCTCTTTCATGAGCACGTGACAATCAACACCAACGTTGAGAACGTGACTTGGACTTCCTTGCTATTTGTGTGAGTGTACAGTAACGGTTAGTTCAGAGTCAGATCTTCCTCCCGCCTCCTAGCTACGAAAGCTCAAATCTCTGTTAATAGCCGGAAACCCGTAAAAGCCAACTCAGAAACAATGGTGAATTAATCAGTGATATAGTTCAGCGGGAGTTTCTTTATTTCCGTATAACATTCAGTTGTTTGTGTCTTTTATCTTTCATTAAGAAATTGAATTTGCGAGAGCAGTGTAATCGAATCGTAGTCATTAGCAAAAACTGCGGTTGATCGGCTGATTATATAAAATTTGCCTGAAAAAATAACAACAGACAATCATCGACATTTGAGCATGCATTTGTGTGTGTGCTTGTGTTTTTGTTGAGCAAATCAGCAGATTGCACTAAGCTGATTTTTTCGATTTTGTCTTTTGTCGAACAGCAAAGAACTATTACTTCATGATTGGAAAGACAATTTGATTTTCGGAAGACAGAAAAAGCTTGCCCCTAGTCCACGCAATCGATACAATCACAAAACTGATAAATTATTATTCAGAACTGACTCGCTACTCCTGCATTATTGTAGGAGCAAAGCATTTTTTAAGTTGGTCAAACTTCAATAAAACGTTTTTATTTTTTGTAGTTTTCAAAAAACAATAAAAAATAAAGCTTTTCAGAGTACTAGATTAAAATAAAATTGTTGTTGATTAAAAGCAAATTTTTCAAAGCTTTTATTAACTGCATTTTGTAATGGCTTCAGTTTTTTTTTGAAAAAGAAAAATGCACAACTAGCCACCACTCACTCCAAGTTTTACACAATTCAGGCTTATTATACCTTAACCTCAACTCTGTAACACAATATCAAAAAGCGTATGAAAACAAACCTCACTGTTTGGTGATTTCGTTTGCTTTCATTGCACTTGTAATGAATCAGAAACAGTGTCAATAACCTTCAGTTACGGTTGGTAAGTTTTCATATCAGTTATCACGCAATGCTCGAACAACAGAAACAAAAATTTATAACGCGGTTAAAGTCTACATATCCATATCTACTTTGTGTTTGTTTTAAAGGTCAAAACGGAACTATTATTATTTTAAAAGCTGATTTGAGAAACCACATCTGCCATATATTGGTCACACTACAGTTGCTTTTTAGTTACTGCCTAAAGGCATATTATCTTTCTCAAGTGTTCTTTAAATCAAACATAACTGAAAAATACTGATAGAAAAATAACTGGTTGTTTTTACGATAAATTTCCGTAATCTTTTTATTAAAAGACACAGAAAGTGGACGCTGTTTTTCTAAGCTATTCTTATTTGTGTGGTTTTAAAATAGAATCGATATTGATGTGGGTTTACAGTTGAATTCGGCTGATAAGTGACAACAAAATTTGTTTTGGCCAGTTTGGATCAAATCCAAAAATTAGAAAAAAAAGGTTCTTAGAAACCGTACGATGACTTTTCCTCAAGATGTCTATGCAGTATTGGAAGCTAGTGTGTTCGTAACGAGTGAGATGTTCTCCAGCTTTGTAACTAACACCGACTGTTCTTCTGCTGTGATAAAAAATTTTCCTAAAAATTAAGCATTTGCTCAGGAAGTTATCTTGTTAGCGGATCTCCCTTTTAAAAGTCTCAAATCTGTCAATACAAAACTGAAAATCTCTAAGACGAGACTTAGATTTATAAAAAAAACTCTTACAAACTCGGTGTCTTTCGCTCTTGCTCGAAACCGTGTTTACAACTGCGAATCTTCATATTATATTTATAGAAAATCGTTTGTGTACTCAAGCACGTCAGCTTCACTATAGGCCACTATAATACTAACAGGAAAAATTGAAAAGCACTGGTCCCAGAGGAGAGAGATTTGTAAGAGAAAAAGATAGAACTTTTCGCTGGATCGAGTGTCGGTTCAGTTTGTTGATAACATGATTCTTCGTTTATGAATTCAACTGTGCATCATACCGCGTGAAACCCATTGTGCTCAACAGGTGAATATTAAAATGTACCGTTTCGTACTGGTGTACAGTCGAGAGCAACAAACCCCCTGATATCCTGTTTACAATAAAACAACGGACTTGCTGCAAAGCCAAAAGACAAGACCAACAGCTATGACTTGTCTGAAACCAGAGTCTTAAACAATGATAAATTTCTGTTGAAAATTTTTATCAAAGCAAGAAAGGCAACAGGTGTCAATGTTGTGGTTTTTTTTGTTTTTTTTTTGTTTATCGCTCATATAAGCCCCAAGTTAATTAGAATGCAACATTTTAGAGCAAAAAACAAAATGAATGCGCCGTTAACGTTTTATAATTTACCTCTTTATTGTCAAAGACAGAGAGCAAATGCTTTGCTTTTCAAACTATTCTTTCAAATAAATTCTTATTGCTGAATAAAGATCTAGTGAGGGTAATCTCGAGATGCCCTCTAGCTAATTTGCAAGTAAAGAAATATCGGTCTGGGTTGTGATCAGGTTAACCTAACCAATCGGGCATTAACTTTTTTTTATGGGCGAGAGCGCATTGTGATCACGTACATATTGAACAGGTTTCAAAAGCATTGACCTTTGACCAAAACTGAGAAAGATCTGAATAGCTGAATTTATCACATTATTGCAACTAAAATTATCAAATCATAAAAATGTATTTTTTATATTGAAATTTATTAACAGTTTCTGTAGTTTTTGAGGAAATACAGTTTAGCAAAATGATTAGAGTCATACAAAATATGTAGTAAAACTAAGTTTTTAAGAACGTGAACCGTCAAGTGCCGATCAAAGGTTGCTATTTATGTTAAGTAGGCTGTATATTCGCTACTAGCATATAGATGTGACAGTACATGACTACTTGCAAAGGAGTTTGCCATTTATGATAAGTAGGCTGTATATTCGCTACCAGTATAGATATGATAGTACATGATTCTTGCAAAGGAAAGTGAACTAACATAAGTCATTAAGTGGGCTTATCTTGTATTCGGGATATAAACGACAAACTTTGGCGCTTACTGGCAATCATTTTGAGTACAATAGTCTTAAAGTGTGCTCAAGTACCGCTACTTAATCAAAGATGGATTGTTCTTAAAAACATGCAATCTCATTTTATTTTACCATACCCACGCTTCTCTTTGCATAATATTATCGCTTCAGCAATGGAGACTTAATTGTTTTAAAAAGAAGCAAAAAGATTTTTAACGGACTTTCTCTTTCATTTCGAAAACATTTTCTACCTCTAGAAAAAAAACGCTTCTAAATCTATCTTTACAGAGACTTGAGTGTAAAAATGTTACCAGAGATGTTCTGTTGCGTACAAATTCAGCAAAACAGCTGAAAGTAAATCTTGCAAAACTACCTAATAAAGACAAGCTAAATGGACAAACTGCACACTTTCAGCAGCTTTAAAACAATTGTATTTTGGAAAACGTTTTTATTCTGGTATTTTTTCTGTTCTATTTCTTCTTTACTTTTACAAAAACTCTCTTATGCCTGGCTACTGAAAACATTTAATATCAACTTTTAGCCCCGATCAGCATCATTCTTATAATGTATTAGTTTTGAAAAAGAATTTGTGCTAATACGGAAAATCTCAGTGCAGGTTTCTGAAAATCCTGCCAAAACAGCAAAGATCGATTCTTTGTGTGGCAATTAACGAGGCAGCGGTGGCAGGAAAGGTTTTATGATAGTTTAACCACAAAAAGGTAGGTAGTTTTACAGATGGGCTTATGCTCTGTTGTTGACAAATGCAAGTGCACGTCCCCATGAAAATATGAGAAAAGTTTCTCAACTGCATGAAAAAAGACAATCTTTAGTGTGGGAAATTGTTACACCTAATTAGACAAAAGCGGTTCCGTGATGTTTTACAAAGCAATTACGTGAATCTAAACTTTATTGATGCGTGCACCATTTCATAAATAACTTGAACAGGCCCAAACTTGTAACACAAATAGCCCGAAGATGTTACACTTAATTAAAACTTAATAAATGAATTTATAGTGAAATGCAACCTTTTTTTTTCTACTGGACGAGTCTTTAAAACACCATGCTTTGGAAGAGCCATCACTCACTGCTATACCGCGAGCCCATACACAAACTGGAGATTCTAAACAGTTTCGAAGTCTCTAACACTAAAGTCCAATCAAGTTTATTTATTTTATATAGTTGAGTAACTTCGATATATAATAGGGCTGTACATTAACTCGACTGCGACAAATTATATATAGTCTGAATTTCCCGTAAACATCCGTTATTGCGGGTCATGGTATGTTCCACGTCAATAATTTCAAACCAGGCGACTGAAAGACCACCCACTAACTCATTATTAATTTGACCGAAACGATCTGCATCCTATATACCTGCTCCAACTGGATTCGAAACTGCGGTGCACCGCTGTGTCTCGTGCTTACTGATAAGTTGCATTTCAACTCCGTCAGATCGTTTCTAAACGTTATTACTTGTAACCCCTGTAGCATGTAGAATAATGTCATGGTGTACCACTCCCGTCCAGGGGGAGTCAAAGACTCTCATCCGCTTAACACTACAGAAACCGGAGATAAACGCCGGCTCCATGGGCCACTTGGCTCGTAAAGGATTTAGCTTTTAGCTTAGCTCTTGATTAAAGTGCTTTTGTATATATTTGGATTCCAAAACTAAGTACGTACGTTTTTGCAAAACAAATTATAATATAGGTAGATAAGCATTATTACTAGAATACGAACCAAGGAAGATAGAATTTAGTTATGTCGGTTTGTGCGTAAATTCATTTAGGTTTTTTTAAAAAACATTAAGTCAACCCTCGCTCAACTTTTTTTTTACGAAAACTCTACATTGTCTGAACTTTTTTGAAATACTCATCACTTTGACCGTACATAACTCATACTTAATTATGTTTTAGGTAAGTATGCTTTGAAACACTATCCACCTCTTTTGTTATGAAAAGTATAGAACTTATGAACGTCAGAATATTGGAAAACCGTGTGTATTCGTTTTTCATTTTTGCATTGCACATAAACTTGACACTCTTAAGAACTTACCTTTGTGTTTTTGTAACTAATATTGGTATTTTATGACTTTTAAATTAATAAAAACCACGTTTTAAAAATATCTATTGTGGAGATTTTCTTAGCAAGGTGTTAAGTGATCAGTGGAGTTCTCACAAAGCTTGGTGAATTGTAACCATTTCATCTATCTCATATACTAACAACTTTAAAGTTTTATTACCACTTGTGGTGAAATGTACACCACGTATCAATCGGTCACAGCTTAGTCCACCAGGTGACTTGACTATTTCTACGCGCCACACCTGTCAAGAGATGTTATCAGAGCATATCTTTTTGTACCTATGTAGCCAGGGTTATTTCAAAATATAAGAACGTGGTTGCAAATCTCTACAGCCGAAACGTGCTTTTATTTAGAAAAATAAACTCTTCTTATGTTCTTCTGTCATTTACATATTATATCAACCTCCCATAAAGGGAACCAGAACTCCAACATTATTTTATGATATAAAAAACTAAAACGGTTTGAGATTTTAAAAATGTGTTTATATACCGATTTCTCTGTCGTGTCATATGTGCTAGCTCTTGACTACTAGGCTTCTACAGATTGTGCTCGGCAACTCAGTTTTTGGCAACTTATTGTGTTTGGAGCAACTTTGTACGAGTCCAGCAACTTCAAGCAACTTTCCCCCGAAAAAGTATAATTTTTGAGAGTTTACAGTGAAAACCAGGAAATGAGTAGACTAAAATATATGCTTTGTATTTATTCTTTCTGAATAATTCAAACCGAACATGACTATATCAAGCCGATTTGTGATATTTGGTCGCTTTAAAGTTTTTATAAGGTTTTAACCCGCACATATAGATGTAAAGATATCTTAGTAGTTATGCAACC
>JAPEIX020004933.1:0-13014 GCA_026122405.2 Zoanthus sansibaricus
CAGTGCCAAAAGCCTCGAAGGTCAAGGTCTTTTCCCGAACCTGGCGACGGCAGCCACGGGCCACGGCGAAATCCCAGGAAATCCCGAGAGAATGGAGGCGAAATGAGGCGAGAATGTCGTGGGATCAACGTTCTCGTGTCTCTCCCAACATCACGCGTGCTCTATTTCGCCGATAAAGTCATAGAAAGTTGTGCTCTAATGCTTAAATAAGAAGAGTGTATTCCTAGTTGACAGTCCTGTGAAAGGAGAAGTTTTCAACTCCAGTAGCTATGTCGTTTTACTTTCTCGTAACCAATTTACCTGTTTTGTTTATCAAGGAGAAATAAAGAATGATTATTTTTTCGAGACTTAATAAAAATTTTAAACAATAGGATCTTTATACTTTTGCACCCTTGATTTAAGTTGAACAAATCAACCATTCATTGCTGTCTTTAAAGGTAATTATATTCCTTCGATGTTAGTACTTTTAACAGATTTAAATGTTGGCATTTTTATGAAATTGTTTAACAGGAACAGAAAATAGCAATGGTTTCTTTGGCGAAACTGTCAATAACTACTCATAATTATGTTTGTCAATCCTCGTGTCCAAAACACTTTATCTGATATTCCGAATTTGAATTCTAAAGCATTTTATAGTAAAATCACCGAAACAGCATACCAGAAGTTGGTAATTGTTGCTAATTGTTGATTTTGTGTTGGTTTTGATTTAACGCCGTATTTCCGATTTGATGTTTAAAGGGTCCAGTCTCAAGTAGTGCCAGCACGGCTACTGGTGGCAGTGATGAATCTACCACATCAAGTCCTGGACAGGGTGAAACGGATGGCGACGGTGACGAAAGTGACTTGGGAGGAGACAGTGAGGACGATATTGTTACCCATGTAGAACCGTCAAGAAAAATAAGTGTAGAGAGTTCTCCCCGCCTCCTTTATAGCTGGAAAGAAGTTAGTGTCTTTCTCGCTGATTTTTAATAATTTGTAGTTCAATTCAGAAATTCATTAACTTTTTAAGTTTTGTGTTGTCCTTATTACATTTGGTTGCTTGTTGCTTTATTTTTTTTTATGTTTACGATTCATTGTTTGGAATTCAAGGTTGATGAGCCCGTGCCAGAGGAAGAAAATTTATCACCAAGAGTCAAAGAGTAAGTTGAAACTTTAATTTACATTTCCCGGTATATTAGGTGCGAAACGTCTTTCGCATTCAAGCTCCTAACTGAATCTTTTTAATTGTTTATTAAAAAGATTTTATTATTATTTTTGTTTTGCAGGAAGTTAAAATATATCGTAGCGGAAATGATCGAAACTGAGAGAGATTATGTGAAGTCATTAGAATACATTATGGCCGTAAGTGAAACGTATGCTAGTTGATTAGTCAAAGTTAAATCATGAAAATATATATCTATAGCCTATATACTATAATCTATAAGTATAATTAAAATGGCAGAAGATTAATGATAATGCAAAACGAAATAAAGCACAACTTAAAAAGAAGCTAGTATTAACAAAATGGGGTTTAACAGCAATTTGTTACTCTGTCAGTGCTTGATGATACTTTAATTTTTAGGGATAGCTTGTTCCACAGTTCCGGAGGATGTGCGTGAGAGCCTCTTGTTTCAAAGCAGACATTTTTAGGTTGCAGCAGGAAGGCAGAAGTTGAGCGAAGGTTTTTATTGGCGCATAGCGTTGCAGTAGATCAGTTAGATAAGTGGCTAGTGCCAGTCAAGCAGAGCTTTGTAGGTCACAAGAAGCACTTTAGATTGAATGTGATAGGTAGCCAGTGCATGTCAATTAGGTGTGGGGTGATATGTTTGTATTTACGGGACAGCTTAATCAGGCGAGTAGCAACATTCTATGCGTGTTAAAGCTTCTGTATGATGTATTTTGGAGATCGTTAAAGCAGTGAGTTGCAGTAGCCCAGTCGGAGCTGACTAACGCATGTACAATATTTTGAGTAGATTCCATAGTCAGAAATTTGTTTATCCTTAAAGTGTTCTAACATGGTAAAAGTATGTTTGTTCTCTTTTACAGAATTACTTGGTAGAGATGGCAAATCCCGATTTGTTGCCTTCTCTAAAAGGAAAAAAGAACATTTTGTTTGGAAACATAGAGCGAATTTATGACTTCCATAAGAAGTAAGTATTCCGGCTTGTACGTTTAAAACCTCGAAAAAAGTTTTATTATTTTTTCCCCTTATTTAAGATAACTCAACGGTTGTGCTAGCTAGAATCAAAATAGTGTCATTTAATCGTTATTATTCACATATATCCTATAATAAAGAGGAATGGTTTTGAAGTACATCGAACTTCAAAAAAACGTTATTCCTGTTTATCCCGGCAGTGAGTGACAGTATACAAACATCAATGATTGAATACAAAGGTTACCCATAGGAAATACCGAGCTGTTCTCCTCAGTGTCATTTTCGATAAAACGCAATCTTTGTTTGCCTTCAAGCCTAATCTTTTTTCCTTTCCCTCTTTGCAAATCTCGAGCAAAATTTAGACGACAAATTGTTCAATTACCAAAAAACGAAAAACTCAAACGGTAACTTTTATCACATGTGCCATCGTTATTGGTTTTTCAATGCTAAGGGTATTTAGTTTCTAAATGAAATGCCTGACCTCCTGTTCTCAATGCTTGAGCTTTCTAGTGGCTGAGTGGAGTCCCTGACCTCCTGTTCTCAATACTTAAGCTTTCTAGTGGCTGAGTGGAGTCCCTGATCTCCTGTTCTCAATACTTAAGCTTTCTAGTGGCTGAGTGGAGTCCCTGATCTCCTATTCTCAATGCTTGAGCTTTCTAGTGGCTGAGTGGAGTCCCTGACCTCCTGTTCACAATTTTTTAAAAGCTTTCTAGTGTCTGACCTTTTGATAACTTGTCAGACACTCTAATCACCAAGATATAGGAACAACTGAGAAAAGCTAGTCACTTAATTTCGTTTGTTTACATAATAACGGAATATATTTCTGCGTGTAATAACTCCTCAGGGATTTCTTATCGTCTCTTTCAGGTATTTTTTAAAGGAGCTGGAAACAATGGAAGAAACACCACTTCAAATTGGAGGAGCTTTTCTAAAATATGTAAGTTACATTTAAGTTTGTAATTTTCGACGGCCATATTTTCAGAATTATTCTAAGTCACTTATTTATTAACTGTCTTTAATGTTAGCTAACTTTCGGATATTAAAAATAAGACAGTTTTAACATCTTACTTTACTTCGTTTTGCCCTTCAGGAACGGCAGTTCTATCTGTATGCCCTCTACAATAAAAATAAACCCAAGTCGGATCAACTTCTCTCTGATCATGGCAATGCGTTTTTTAGGGTAAGCATTGATATTTTTTCCCTTTAAATTACAATCATTTTTTTTACAGTTATTCATGGCAGGCAACTTTTGAAATTCTTGCTTGTTTTTAGAAACGTCAGAAAGAACTTGGTGACAAATTGGATCTTGGTAGTTATCTGATCAAGCCAGTTCAGAGAATGGGAAAATACGATTTGCTGTTGAAGGTAAAATACAGAATAACTTACCAGCAACTTTCAGTAATTCACGTAATCAGTTACTTACTTGTTTGAAGAATGTTTCGTAACTTCTACATTTATGATCTTTCAGCTTAAAGATACTTTTTATTACAAACAGATAATACATAATAGATATCTGAACAGACATAACTATAATGCTGCTGAAAATAATAGCAAAACAGTTACTGTTCATTAGCAGGATGCCTAAATTGTTTGCAATTCTACAGTTGGTTTCGACTCACATAACAAAGTGTAGGTAAACATCACCAAGGTATCAAACTTATAATCCCGTTGGCTAATTTGTCGCACTGAGGAGGTGCATGTTTAAAAGACGTCTCCACATACCGTTCGATACTGACCAGTTGATAGATCTTTAAATAAACCTTTAAATATTCTTTTGTCTGTATTGAAATTTGTGCACCAAGCTTTGTCTGGACAACTTATTCTTCTGATTTGAGAGCTGGTAAACGAAACTTGACGGGCACATTGAATGCAAACAAAGAATATTTAAAACGTGAAAAAGCTCTATTCATTTAGACTATTCTGACCAATCTAAACGGGCTGTTGAATGCTAAATAATTGATTCTGATCCAGGCTGACGTTTTGGGAAAGCTGCAGTTAAAATAGGCATTTCATATTTGCCCTCAAGATAGATCGTCCATTTGAAGAAAATCATTCGAGGATATCTTTGAGTGTTTAAATGTTTCGTGTGCGTCGTATATTCACTCATTTCGTGTTGAAATACCGTAACAAATGTGAATTTCTGGTAAGATGAGGTTTTACGACAATCCATCCAGATGGTCTTTTCATTCTTCTTTATCTTGAAAGACTTTTAAACTATAGATCGTTTTCCTTTTTTTTACAATACTGGTTGTGCTCATAACATTCCCTTCTTTCATCTGCCCAAGAATTTATTGTAAAGATAGAAATAGAGCAAGAGAAGACGCTAATTACCCATCGGCGACGGCGCCGCGGGCGAATTCTCTAGTTTCTGTATTGTTATAAGTTTGAGTCTGACTCCCCTTAACAAAACACTTGTCCATCGCGGGTTAGTTTTCACTTCGAGTTGGTATATACGTAATTAACCTCGAAAAGGATCGACTTTGGCAGGTCACTTTTCTTGTAAATTGTACGGTTGATGTTTAAAATCATACCTTTTCGCTAGACAGCAAAACCAATAATGTTTAACCCTAATACATTGCGCTGTAATTCCTATCTACATAAAATACTGAAATTTTCTCTTTTATTACAGGATATGATCAGAGCGTGCAATTCGGAGGGACCCCGCGTGACGGAACTCAGGGTAACATATTTACATTTATTTGCTGGTGAAGATGTTCTTATTAAAGTTTTTATTTACGTAACATGTTTTGCAAACTTTATTTTCGGTACTGTGAAACATATGTAATTAGAGTTTCTAACTAAGGATGCTAGGTAAATTTAGGAGATGCATAAGTTCCTTATATTTGATCTTTAATTTCTTCCTCAGAGTGCTCAAGAAATGGTTAAGTTCCAACTAAGACATGGGAATGATCTCTTGGCTATGGACTCTATCAGGGCCTGTGACGTGAGTATACTTACAGTGTGTTCAAACTTTCTTTTTTTGCTTTTTTCTCAAAAAAGGATACAGTAGACTTCTTGCTTTGAACAAAAGAGAAACAGACCAAGACACCGGAACAAAAATTATTAAGAAATCTGTGTTGAAGGTACTCAAGCATATCAATTGTAACGTTTTTTTCAATCATCATTTTATTTCAGTCAGGATTTTTTCCCTTTTCAAGGGGTTTACTGACTTTCCTTCCATGACTTGGTGCCACTTTTCCTTATCACTCGGTCATTTGCATCCTCAAAGTTCACAGCCAACTTTACGACACTCTAAAAACAACCTATAAATCAGTGCTATGTAATTCATTGCTTTAATGTCCATTATTCTGTTCAAAAATAACAGTAGAGCTGTGGTGATTTTTTAATGCTGATTATGGCGACGATTGTTCGTTATTGTTGATAAACCGATAATCTTCAGAATAGAAATGAAAGGAAGCAGTTGCGGCGGTGGTAAGTGATTATCTTCATGGCGATGATGACGATGATGATGATGATGATTATGATGATGATGATTATGATGATGATGATGATGATGATGATGATGATGTCGACGACAACGACGACGATGATGATGAAGAAAGTAGTGGTGATTTGTTGTTTATGAAGCTACTTTTAAGGCGCCAAGCGGAAATCATTTAGTTTTTGTGCGTTATCAAAATTTGTGATAAACTATGTTGCCTTTCAGGTAAACATAAAAGAACAGGGCCGTCTTCTTAGGCAGGACAACTTCACCGTTTGGAATGGGAAGAAGAAGCATCAGCGGAGAGTTTTTCTGTTTGAGGACTTAGTCCTTTTCACTAAACCGAAGAAACAACAAGGATGTGTGGATTTATTCTTTCACAAAAATTCTTTGAAGGTATATTACGTATTTGAAATATCTCTTTGCCCATTTGTTGGTGTTTTTGGCATTCAAATATTCTGTTTTTACAAGGTCATCGATTCGCGTCCCCATTCCAAGGAGAATTTTACTCTATTTCTTGGATATTTGTATTTTACATTCAGTTTCCAACATTTGAAAGTTTTATTTGATTGTGTGATTTGCTTTTTACTTTTGTTGTAGTAAATGTCACGTCAGACACTGGAAAGACAGTTCTTACAATATTTATTAACTCTTTCTTGTTTATTTACGTCTTATCAGTTAACAGCTTTAATTGTTGCTAGATTAAAAGGCGAAAAATTACTAACCTCTTGAGTGGTCTTAATTTTAAATGGCATCCAAAGCTCCTCTTTCGAAAGTTTGCGTTTAAGGAATTAACACGGAATTAAAATTCATTTTACAGACCGCAGACATCGGTTTAACGGAAAACGTCGGAGACGGTGGCCTGAAATTCGAACTATGGTTTCGAAAACTTAAAACAGGAGAACACTATAAACTCCAGGTGCGAAAATGCTATTATCACTTTTAAGGTAGAAGCGAAGACCAAGTATCCTCTTATGTATAGTTCAAATGTATAATTCAGGACCAAAAATCTATCTAAAATACAACAGTTTTCCCTGACCAGAGGATTAGCTGAATCAAATGCTTGTAAGTGGTTGAAAATGTTCTTCTTTCTATTCAAACTCTATGCAGGCTAAAACCATTGAGGTAAAAACTTCCTGGGTAACGGACATTACAAGGATACTGTGGAAGCAAGCTATGAGGAACCGAGGTAATGATCTGTTGTTTCTGACTGTATTTCCATCAATCTATAACCGTATGTATGCATTGAGGAAGGCTTCCATTCAAAAAACGCCAATACAACTTGCTGTCATGGACACCAGTTATCAATGTAACTTACTCGTTTATTCCTTAAAAGATCCTTTCGTGGGTTCAACGAACATAACTTCGGGTACTCGTCCATTTCCCATTCTTCCATCCTTAAAATCATTTTTAATTGCCCTTCAAACCCTTTTTTCCCATCCCTCCATTTATTCTTTTGTTTGTGTATTTCCTAAGCTACAAATCAATCATGGCTGCAACCATTAACCGGTTAATTTATGAAGTCTCTCTCTCTCTCTCTTAATCGGTTTGGCAATTTGCTCATCTAAAAATCCACCTGCTTATCCATTTATCCAATTCTTAAGCAACCTTGTGGTGACGTTATGAGTCTAACATTTAATTTTGTATTTCTCCCTGTATCAAGTTGGTCTGTATATCCTAAACGCTCCTGCACCATTTGTCCATGCATTGGTCCTTTTATTTTTCTATCCGTTCGTCATTTTGTCCATTCATTTTCCTTCTGTTTATCTATTCATGCCTTAAAGAAACTTTATCTCGTTCCAAAACCCATTGACGTTTTTGTTTTATTGAAATTTTAGTCATGCTGTTATAAATGACTTGTGTCGGCTTATGAAATAAAGTCCATCAGATTGATATTGCTCTGTTTTATCCTTCCATCATCCTTTCACCAACAAGTTATCCATCCACGAGGCATTAATAAACATCAATTTGAAGCAAACTTTTCGCCATTAGTTATTTAAATGTTTTTTTTTTTCAGAGTACGGCTTAACAGAAGCATCAACTGGCATTAGCGTTGGTAGTCAACCGGCACTGTTGATCCCTACTACCATGGCAACGACGAGAAGCACGTCAACCTCGGATGAGACGTCACCGTTTCATCCCGTCGTTAACTCTGTCCACGTTCCATTAATGCGAGCGTACACATCGCCGTCGAACACGGCAAGTCCGGCTAAAGACCGAAAGAGACTGTCACTTATTAGTTCGGAAACGGAGTCGTCTAGTAGTAGCGGTGTTTGTGATATGAGTGCGCATGGCACAGATGAAGAAGGATCTCTCAGAGGAGGACATTACGTTGATCTAAAGGGCCATCATCAAAAAGACCGCAAGGGTCATCATAGAACTCATAGTAAGGATTATTTTAGACCTCAAAAGGGAAACCAAAGGGAACACCCTCAACTTCGTCATTCAAAATCTGTTGATAGTTGCGTGATTGCTTCAAATAAAAAAGCGATTGGTTCTTCAAAGGACACTAATCTTACCAAGGGGAGTGAAAAGACACCTGAAGAGGAAAGAAAAACAAACTTTTTTTCAAGAAGTAGGTCGCGTAGCGGCACAGAAAACTCGATGACTATCCCCTTTCGGCGTGGGACAACCAAAGAAAAAACTAATAATGAACCGCGAAGGCGTTCCTTAATTGAAAGAATCACTCAAAGATCAAACAGCGAAGAGAAAGAGGAGAACCGTAGGCGCAGTTTAGTAGAGACAAGAACGTTATTTGCAAATGCTAAGAAATCGTTAGAATCAAACAACTCACATCTGGATCAAGCAGAAAGTATTCTGGCAAATCCCCCTTTCGGTTTAGATGTCAATAACGATGGATCAACGGAGGTAATGATTCGGAAAAACATTGTCTGATGTTGTTTAGTTTACTAGTTTATTGCATGGGCTTTGTTCCAAATTATCCACTGGGTTTATTGCTTGTCCTATGCAATATGATTGATATGAGTTCATTCTAAACTAACTCGCTGGAAACATTAGTTGCTTGCAGCGTAAAGAAAAGTTTTGATCAGACTTTAATTTGCTAATTGCCAATTATTACCTTGATTTACTGTGCTTCTTTTACATAAAGTAACAGAAAAAAATCTTTTCTTCCCTTCTTGTTACCTAGCTTGATTCAAATTATGGATATTTGAAAAACAAAGAGAAAACGTTCGCTGTTCTACAGCTATCATACGTGACAAAAGGAAAAAGTAATTTTTGTCATCTTAATAAGTGGCAGAATATCTTTTCGTTGAAATAGCAGACGGTCAGTATCCATTATTTGTGTTGTTTCCGTGTTCAACCTACATTGTTCATTATCATTTCTGTCTAAAGGGAAACGGTTTGAGAGTTACACTGAGCCAGTTTTTTTACGAGAAATAGTAAGCTCTGAAAAAAGCTTTAAAATGTAGTTCTGGTTATTTAAAATCTCATTTCAGTCCCTGGACAGGACATAATCCATCGCAGGTTAGTTCCCTAACGAGGCTGGTTTTCTGTCTACCTTCTTCGTGAGGATAAAAATAAAATTATGAATAGTAGACTGATAAACATCAGTCAAATCTCGGCTGAGATGGGACCCAAATCCGGCATCTTGTAACTGGCAGAAAGAAATCCGGTAATTGCGTCAACTACGCCTCCTGTACTAGATGAATTCTGCAGCTGGGCCCATTTGTTCAAAAGCCGATTAGCACTAACCCATGGTTAAGTTTTTAGTCCATGTTTTTGTTTCCAATCTTGCAGGAAGGAATTTGAGCTTTAAGTTTGGGAGTAATAAGTTTTATCCTTTAAAAATCCAAACCGGGTATTCTGAAACAATCATTCACCTTTTCTGAAGAAGAAATTGCTCCTTGAATTTTCGCTTAACTCAGGGTAAAAGTTAACCAGCTTTTGAACAACCCTGCCCAGAATAACAAGAAGAGAGAAACAGATCTCAAAAAATAATGAGAAAGTATTTTGACTTTAGTAGCTGGTATTCCATTCTTGAAACTCTGTTTGATAGTGTTAACACAGTAGTCATCTTTACACAATCTCAGTTAACACTTTTTCACTTGCTGTAAACTTTATAGGTGTGAAAGAACCAACTTTGCAAATGGTGGCTAAGATGTTAATACGTGGATTACACTTTGACTACGTTGGTTGGTTGCCATAACAAGTAACGACCGAGAAGAACCTTCGATGGCTATCAACCACCGCTTGAACCAGCCGTAGATTGTAATGAGATAACCTGGATTTGACACTGTGGACTGTTTAGTGTTATTGCTGATCATGCTACTTAACAATTGTTCTGAATGTTTTGTGTTTGTTTTTTCATCCGTTGTTCATGTGCGTGTTTCTTTTTCTTGCAAACACTTTACGTTCTGGAGTATTTTTTTGGTATTCTAGTGTAAACTATCCATAAAGCAATATCTAGCTATTTTTCTGTGCTGGTAATAGGTATAGTTATTTTGCAATACTGCATAATATTGACCGTGTATTGATCATGGGTTATCGTTTTGACCTGCTTCGTTTTGTATCACTTTAATCTCCGTATTTTAAAGTGTTAAACCATGGCACAGGCTCACCAGATTTGTTTTTTTTTTGTCGATCGGAGAAAATATTCTTAACCAATATTTTCCTTCATTCAGTCAGTTATGATTAATTACCGTTTCCGTGCATTGTGAAAACAGTTCTATTGGCTAACTAAAAGCTAACCTAATTCTTGGATAATTTTTAATTTAAGCATTTTAGAAATTTACTCAGGTCATTGAATTCGGTACATTTGTTCAGATTTTGTGAATGTAAAAGTGTTCTAATACTTAGTTTCTTCACATATACATCAAATGCATTTTTTCATCTTTGTATTTAAAATATTTATTTTTTACCATTGTTCGGCTTCGTTATTTGACAGTTTCACAATTCTCGATAGTTGTTTGTCTCATTTCGGGAAGCCATAAGAGGCTTATTACAAGTATTCTTGTAAAGACAGTGCTAAGTTATAAAATATACTATAGTTCACTAAAACGATTGATATAAATATTTTATAATTTTGTAAGTTTGTAAAAACAAAATTTATCGTAAGTAAGAAATTATTAAGGACCGATATTCATGTTTCATTTTCTCAAAAATATTGTAAATCATTTTGTAAATCTCTTTTAAGCAAAATGGATAAAATTAGATTAAATAGATTTTTGGATGGGGATGGATTAAGAACTTAACCTTTTAAAGTACAATCGCTTTAAATAATTCTCTTTGTGATTTTTCTTGCTTGGGAAACTAAGCAATAATTTTTCATTACGACCTTTTTTTAGTTTATGCAAATTTTTGGATTGGTTGATTGTTGAGGGTACATGCCAGTTGTCGCTTCTGTGGATCTGAATTGAAAAATTGATAGAAAACATTGTCGTGGTAATCAAAAATTATTGCGTTCTTTCGTACTTGTCGTTCTAGCGTTCCGTTAGCTCGTAAAGGTAGCCGTTATCAACGTCATATTGGAATTTCGTTTATTGTCAAAAATATCATTTTAGTGTTTCTACCACTGACCAGAATAGTAAAACATAACATGAATCTCCAATTGCTTCTCAAACAATTAGCTTGGCAGAAAAGTGGCCGCTCTAATTAAGAGTGCCACTTTTTCGTCTTTAACTCATAAGTTTGTCTGGTAGCTTGACTATATAAGAGTCAAAACAGCTAATGAAGGTGGATTTTGTCGAACAGCAACTTGGCTGCGTAACCGGCCTAACTCGAAGAGCTCGATGCACCCAATCTGTAGAAGGTTAAGGAAACTGTAAAACAAATGCAAATGTATTGAAACTGTAGACCACAAGGCGATTTAGATATTGGCACATGCAGCGTAAAACAATGTTTCGTGCAAAACCTACCTTCGTTTGATTTACACGCTTTGTTACAGTAAGGGATGCTTTCTAAAGAGTCAACGTGGCCCAGACCTTTGTAAAGCGGTGTTAGATGTACTGCTGAACATGTCAGGTCAAAAGTTTTGTTTATGTGTTTTGTTAGGAAAGTTGTACTATCGAATCTCGCCTAAATGTTCTTACAGCACAGCGTGTGTGATATTGTATATAATTAACCTAAGTACAAAGAGTAAATGAAATAAACCGTCACTAGAACTGTTCATGATACTTAAACACAATGTCAAACTTTTCTTCCCCCCTTGTTCTGAGCAGCATGAAAAATATTTTATTCCTCTTTATTCCAACGTGTCCATAGTTATACCATTCAGAATTAAAGTGGCTTTTTCGACCCTTTCGTATTAGCAACTCTTTCAACGGGTAACATAAAAAGCTCTTTACAAAATCCTGCGCTATATATTTTCCACTTCAGAAAGAGCGATGTTTCAGCATCCCATCAACTTAACCTGTACCGTCTTCTGCAACTGCATCACGTAAACCGGGTTTATGCTTGAATAAATTTACCCTAATTTTAGCTGTTGCTAATGTCTAGGGTTTAGGCCAGTCACAGTCGCCGCAGATGGTGGGGCGCTGTGATATCTATACAAAGCCATGCCCCGGTGTATAAAAAATCTTACTTTTCTTAACGGCGAAATTAGCCAAAAACATTGCCTTGCGTTAGCCACTACTGCTGCTAATAACCTTATGTCGTCTTGGCTTGTGCGATTTAAAAGATATCTTGATAAACTCCCAAAAACAAAGACTAATATGTCAGCGACAACTGTATAACTTAGTGTATAGTACTGAATAATGCAATATTCATTTTTGTTTTCTTTATAACTGAAAGAAAAAAAAAACTTTTCTTTTTGAAGATGATAAAAAAACTATCTTTAACAGGTAATATTTTATTGATATTTTAATGGCCAACTTGTGTCTGCATTTCAGTCCTACAGTTGATTCTGCGCTCATCTGAGTTTTTTTGAAAACATGCAAAATTCATTTTAATAAGTGACTATATTATTTTTATAACGGATAACTACTTTGGTCGTTGGTTTTAACGAGAGTCTGTCTCGGTATTTCAAAACTGGTCTTTTTTACTCGAAGTATGCTGTAGCGTCCTACAAAGTTTGATTAATTATTCATTTTGGCAGTTTTTTAGATTCCGTAACAAAATTATTTTTAACAGGTAACAATGTTTTTGAATCCTGATTAAGGCTGCTTTGGTAAACAATTTAATATAAAAACCAACGATAAAAAACTACTACGTTTTGTCATCATCGCGACGACATCGTCAAGCAAACTGGCGGGAAAAACATGTAAGATATGCAAATATGCAACTATGCAACTATACAAGCTAAATACAATAGAGTAATGAACTGTAAAAATACAATAACTGAGACAAAATACGCACTGGAGTGTGAGTTTTTGTTGATTTTATTTAAGCTTTCTTCTGTTGGTATAGTTACATGTTTCAACTATCAGGTCTTGTTGATTTCCCTGATTTTCGGAAGTATGCTTTGGATCAAAAGCATTCT
>JAPEIX020005004.1:0-13013 GCA_026122405.2 Zoanthus sansibaricus
TGTATTGTATTGTATTTTGTTGTATTGTAAATATTGTGTTGTATTGTATTGTATTTTGTTGTATTGTGTTGTATTGTATTGTATTTTGTTGTATTGTAAATATTGTGTTGTATTGTATTGTATTTTGTTGTATTGTGTTGTATTGTGTTTATCCCATGCCTTAAAGAATACAACCAGAGGCCTGGAAAGCTGTTACATACTGCGGTATCCAACGGGTAGTATCCAACGGGTAGTATCCAACGGGTAGAATTCCATTCGGCTTTCCCGCCATTACTTGCAAGAGACTATCGAAATGGCGCCAAAACTGTGTGCATACGTTTTCGAAATGACGCCAAATTTGTCGGTCAATGTTGTGAGAGCTTAAAACGTCAGTACAAACTGTAGTTTTAGTTCTTCGTTCCTCACGCGGGGGACAAATTAATTACTAGTTGTATTGTTTAAGGTATTGTTTAAGGCATGGGATATCATGGAAATGCCACTCTGTCAACTTGTATTTTCTTCCAATACACACTCGCCTAAAGGATCGTGTGTATACGGAAAATACAAGTGACGCGTGGCGTATTCCACGGTATCCCACTCGAAACCATTGCATAATTATGTATTGTATTATATTGTATTGTATTTTGCTAACCAGCTGGCTTTTAGGATCGCCATAACTCGCTTCAGAAATAAAGCATGTTCTCCGTGCCTTCATAAGCTGGCAAAAACCGAGGCGAACGTTTGGGAGAATTTGAGAGTAGATCAGTGAAAACGCGAGACAAGGGTTTCACCTGCTGGAGAATTCTCACAAATTTTCCTGAGGTTTTCACCAGGCTATGAAAGCACAGAGAACATGTTTTATTTCTTTTGAATAAAAATATAAATAAATAAATTACAAACAATGATATGAGCAATAATTCAATTATACCTTACAATACACACTAACAAAGAGTTTATACTACTTAACTAAATACACTGTTTTGGTGTTCAAACAATAAAATAATGTTCATTGAAATATCTAGATTTTAACTCCATGTTTTAGCTTGTTTAGCAAGCAAGTTTTACCATAAAAATAATTGAGAAGTAAACAAGTAAGTGTTTATCTGAAAGCTAAAGTCCATTGAGTGTTCATGGGGTTTATGTTCAAGGGACCACTTAAGATTGCTAAGCTATATCCTAGAAAACAACATTCAAAACCGAACAAAAATGCAAAATGTGCAGCCTGCTGGGAGCTTGATAATGATTGCATTAGTTTCCCCGATCTGTTTGTAAATATCCTTGGATCTCTTTACTGAACAATGACAAAACATAATTTAATGGGCTTTAGCGTCTAACTTTCTTCGTTTTTTTCACAGCCGAGTCGCCGTATTGCACTATAACGTTTGGGGATCAGATATTCCGAAGTGGAATTTATCCAGAACCTTCACCCCCAGTAGAATCCCTTGGCGACACTGCTGATAACAAGAAGAAAGATAAAGCAACAGGCGATGATCATAAAAAACAAAAGACAATTACTGGACTTGGTGCTTCAGAGAAAACCAATGGGAACAGCCCATCCCTATCCATAACAAACACAAATACTGCTTTACCAGCTGTGGAGTCACCCCAGTATGTACACAGAATTTACTCTTTGATAATGCCATTGTTAGTGAGGTTTTTAATATTTCATAATTAAGTTGCTTCGTAATTAAATGTGTATGTGCTGCGAGAAGAATTTATTAGATACCATCCCATATTGATTTAACTCAGACCAGGGTAAAAACAAACTGTTTTCTGCTGTCTGGAGTAAGTTCCAAGAAATAGTTTTCATAATTATTTTTGGCGAACCGGATTTAGAAATGGAGATATTTTTTTCCTATCCACAAACAAAACTTATTGAAACCACCATCTTTGAAGTGGACTCACGGAGTAGATTGTGGTCAGCAAAACCTTGATTGACGTCACCGCGTCAAACTGCTTCACACAAGAAAACAAAACGTTGCCGGAACGGTAAAATTTTTATTTTCGAGATTAAAGTATTTTTCATTAATATCGACTTGCTGTACTGATTCAGATAATCGGGACAAAATTCGGCCATATTAGTTTGCACCGTGAAGTGACTTGACATCGTGAGTGACTGCTGTCCATAGTAACGCAGTTCATTTCTAACCAAGATGCCGGAGCTTCAATTCATTTTTATGCTGATTTGAGGCAAGATATTTCAGTTATTGTCAAAAAGGAGACGACGAGATAAAGGAAGTTATAACTGCAGTCACTAATTCAACCAAATAAGATTACAAATACCCCAGAGTTCCCCTTTAAAACTATGTTAGACCTCAATCTTGTCTAATTATTTTTTTGAAAATTCTTATTTCATATTTGATCTAAAACTGAAGTATCTTTTAGAGTGTTTTTATGATTCTTATATACGTACTTTCATAATTTAACTATGTGCTTTAAAATATGAAATTGTGAGTTGATAATTCGATATTCGATGTTCATCAGACTGAAAAATGTGTAAAAGGAACCCGTATATATGCTCCAAAGTTTAGTGAAACAAGTAAAAAATTGTTTTTTAAGTTTCAAGTAAACTCTAAAGATACGTTCAAGAAGAGAAAAATGTTCTGTAGTGTTAATATATCTTTCTATTTACTATGGTGCTGTGTTAAGCGTTTTAAGAAGAACATTTCAATTTATGCATTGCCTGAAAGGCAGCCAGTGAAGGCAGAATTGCTGGACATCTGATGTCTTACTTGAAAGACTAAATGATATTTGCATGCATTAAAAGCGAAATTTAGAGATCACAGAGAGAAACATACACAATCGAGCTCACAGTCTGAACAAGTTTACGTTTGTGGTGCATTTTTGAAATTTTCTTTCGTTATAGTTTCGTTGCAGAAGGATCGAACATTTCAAAAAATTTAAGATTTTATTCTTGGTTGAAAACGTGTTAGAGCAAAATTGGCCTGAAATTATCGTGATATTGAAAGTTTAATGTATGAAGTTTGACTTAAAACAAAAAATGAAGTGCGTTGGCGAGTTAATAAAACGTGTGAAAATGTTTTAAAATCATCGCGGAAGGTGAAGTAAGTTGCTGATGTTTCGTGGGTTAGCCAATGGTCGGAGAAATACCGTTGAACTCAGGTGTATGAAGTACCTAGGTTATGCATTGATTGAATTATTAATATATTTGTTTTCAATTTAGATTTGAGGAGTTTGTATTTAAACTTCCTGATAACAAAGGATATAGCCTTGGGGAAAAGAAACCAGATATTGATCAGGAACAGTTAAAGATTGCCGTGCATCCAGCAGAGAATACTCCCATGATTGCTTTTGCTGGCGTTAGGTTTAACGAACTTGTGGTAAAGGTAATGATACTTTATGTTCAGACTTCAAATCAAAAACACATAAATTTTTTGATAAGGGAAAATCTGGGTTGTTCTTGTTGAAAACGTTTTGAGTGTATACAAGTGTTCTTAAGGAGCAGTTCTGTAATATTAAGCAGGAGATAATTTTTGACTCCCCTGGACAAGATACTAATTCACCTCGGGTTGGCTTCCAGTAATAGCTTGAACTAAAGTACAATGCTGAGTCGACTAGAAAAACGTAGGTTTCCAAATAATTTAAATAGCGACTGGGTCCAATTATTCAAAAGCCGATTAGCGCTAACCCAGGATTACATTTTTAACCCATGTCCTAGCTTTAACCTTAAAGGACAGGATTTGAATTGTACTTTTGGGATTAATAAATGTTTTCCTCGGAAAATCCAAACAGTATTCTTAACGAATCGTTCACCATTTTTTTAAAGAAGAAAGTGCTGTTTGAATTTTTGTTTAATCCAGGGTTCAATTTAACCAGCTTTTGAACAACCCAGCCTAGTAGTTTAGTAAGTATTTTTAGCGTAAAGAACCGATGTCCTTGCTTTAACCTTAAAGGACAGGATTTGATTTGTAGTTTTGGGATTAATAAATGTTTTCCTCAGAAAATCCAAACAGTATTCTTAAAGAATCGTTCACCCTTTTTTAAAGAAGAAATTGCTGCTTGAATTTTTGTTTAACCCAGAGTTCAATTTAACCAACTTTTGAACAACCCAGCCCAGTCGTTTAGTAACTATTTTCAAAGTAATGAACACAGATCTGAATCTTACAACACCCATCGTTATTTTATTTTATTTTAACACCCCTTTATTTTACTTTTATATCTGTAAATTGTAACTGAAGTAAACTTTCCTTACCAAGATTACGAAGTTAAGCTAACGGCGTTGTTAAAACACACTAATGATGGGAAATTGTATTCCTCTAACATGTCTGTTGTAAGTGTTCAAATTTGTGTTCATTACTTTGAAAAAAAACATACTCATCAGAAGAATTACCCCAAAAGGAAAAAACAAAGAAAACACAAGTACCATCATACGACGAGCTTACTCCTTTTTCATTAAGCAAAAATTTTGGGATTAACCATCGTATTGTTCATTGTGTTTACAGGATGAGTTTGAAGGTCGATGGAGTCACACGTCTGACGTCCCAGCAAATAATGCACAACAATTACAGCTATTCTCACTTGTGTCTGAGCGAGATATGCCTTTCAATTCTAATTGTGGGCATGTACCAGTTGTCTGTTACGAGGTACATAACTAGTTAAGTAAAGATACGTTGGTTCTGTACGTGCATTTGCATTTTGTTTCCCATTCCTTCTCATTACAAGTCAATTTATGTACTAGAATATTTGTTTTGGTTAGTAGAGCATCCGACTAAAAACGGAGGGTCGTGGGTTTAAAGCTGATCTGGGGCTAGGATTTTTTTCCGATTTCTCCTTGTCTTTAATTTCATGCAATTATTGTTTTATCTTTAATATACTCACCTTGGAGGTTGGTTTGCCGCATCTTGATATGCCTTAATGTGACAGCGTGATGCTGTTTGTGAATTCATGTGCGTCAGTCTGTTCCGGTCTAGACCCAGAAAATCGACCCTTACCATAGTCTCCAGTAGCTCACTGGTTAGAGCATTCGACTAGAACATGGAGGGTCGTGGGTTCAAATCCCATCTGGGGCCCGGATTTTTTCAGAGTTTAATATAATGTAATAATTGTTTCATCTTCATATTCTGACTTTGAGTCTGGAAATGTTTATGAACTTGAGATCATGTAGTGGCAAAGATGGCGATTGTTATGCTGACAGAAAATCTAGAAGTGATAATGTCCTTGAGATGGTGCACTGGTAGTGATGGCAATGATGATGATCATGGTGACAGTGAAAGGACGTAAGAGTGATAGTGACATCCACCGTTATGGTGACAGTGACGGGTTTTGTGATGTTGCTGGTGTTGGTGATAATGATGATGATGGTGTTAGTGATAATGATGGTGTTAGTGATAATGATGGTGTTAGTGATAATGATGGTGTTAGTGATAATGATGGTGTTGATGATAATGATGATAATGATGGTGTTAGTGATAATGATGGTGTTAGTGATAATGATGGTGTTTGATAATGATGGTGTTGGTGATAATGATGATATTGATGGTGTTAGTGATAATGATGGTGTTTGTGGTAATGATGGTGTTGTTGATAATGATGGTGGTGGTGATAATGATGGTGGTGATGATAATGATAGTGTTGGTGATGATGGTGATGGTGATTATGATGGTGATGGTGGTGGTGATGGTGATGGTGATGGTGATGATGATGGTGTTGGTGGAAATGATGGTAATGATAATGGCAATGAGAATAACGATTTTGGTGGTGGTGACGTTGACTGCGGCAGATGGCAATGGTGTTGCTGATGCAATGATAGTCATTAAGCGGTCGTCAAGAAAAAAATATATTATTGCTTTCTCCCCTGGCTATTTCCTGGTGTTGGCGACAAGTATAAATTTAAACATTATTAGGCCAGTACTACTACTAAATGTATATAATTGTTTTTTTTTTTCGATTGCCTGCAACATGGTTGGACTTTTGCACTTATCAGTCCAAAATTGAAAAGTAAGTAGAAATGCATTTAACTTTAAACGTTGAAAAGTTCTCACTAAGGAGTTTCTAATTATAAGTGACAGCTTTTCAAAGCTACAGCACTCTATTTTCTCCATTTGAAAAAGAATCTCTTGTAGTAAATCTGTTTAGATAATTTACGAATCAGTTTGTTTTGACATAGAAGGAGGTTCATTTCATTTTTTGTAGATAAACTTCTAATATTGTTACTACACTTTTGAAACATCTTCTAATTACGACTTTAATAATATATATAAGAATAATGGTGAGAGTGATAATAAAACATACACATTGTTTTGTCTTGCAAAGCACACTGTTTCTGATTAGCTCTATTCAGCCAAGTTTTAGAAGTAAAACGTTTGAATGCTTCTCATTTTACCAGGCTAAAGAAGCTCACAAAAGGAACAGATACTGTGGCATTTGAAGAGTAAGTTCTGAATAGAAAACAAAAGTCATCAAAATATTTATTCTTGGTAGAAGACAATACTTTACTTGACGCGCGGGCTAGTTTGAAGTTAAGTTTACTAGTTCAGCAAAGTATTTACTAGTGTGGGGACTCCCTACTAGCTCTAATTTTGAACCCTTGTGTATTGTCAATATTCAGTTATTTCAGAACCATTTAAATCATTCATTTCGCATAATAACTCACCAGTATATTATGGTGTTTAATGTGAAGTTTGATTTGTGTGTGGTAGCACGAACCTAAAGCGTCAATTAGCTCAATAGTCAAAGTAGTCAGTCTCCATTTGATCTGTGTCAATCGTCTGGGTTGTTTTTGAACCAGTAGACTTGAGTAAAAGAGACGGTTCAGACAATGATAAAGCGATAAGAACCATCTTTTATTTAACGTTTCATTTTATCTTTGTCATACGCCATCTTTGACATCTTTTGATTGTTTGTTATAGGTTGGTGAACGATGAGATAGAAGAAAGGAAACGGTACGTATATAAGATATTGCTCGTGTATCATAACATTTTAGATTTATATAGTACATTTTTTATATGGATGTGCTCAAATGCTCTTTATATAAGTGTACGAATCGCCAGTTGAGAATGTTATATCATCCACTAGATAAAGCACCTTTCACGTATTTAGACATTCTCGGAATGCTTTTAGTGGAACCGGCTCACCAATAATACCTGGATCACCAGTATTGTACTACTGTGAGTATGCATCTTTTTTAACTCGCTGTTGGAAAAGACGTGAAAGTCTAACTCTTTTCAGATAATAGAGCAAAATCCTTGTTCTTCTTTTATTGTATACCCTGAGTAAAAGTCAGTATCTCTTATCAATATTTCTATTTAGACAGTGACTGTTTGAAAAATATTGTATCGACTATTTCCTTTGATGTTATCTGCCTTTGCTTGTTAGGGAGATTTTGTACCATTGTTGAAAGAAGGTCGGTAAAATGGGTGGTTGTCAGGAAATTATGATCCGGTTGTGGTCATTTATTGATCTTGAAAAACATGGAAATCAACTGGAAAATTTATGGAAGTTTAGTCCTACTAAAGTCGACTAATCCTATGGACAACTTTACTAAAGTTTACAAAACCGTGGTTAGAAAAACTTTTAAAAACGATCTATGGATGAAATTTTACATAAAGATCACCGGCTGTCCAGATTTTTAGATCTCGAAATTACGCATGTAACCTACTCTATTTGCATCTTCCTATTATAAAACTATTAGTCAAGCTAAGATACAGTAGATGGCCAAATTTTACATTTGTGTTTTCAATAATTTCCCCGCCCTAGTATTAAGCGTTTTAATTAACTTAATTTGTGAACAGCTTTTAACCTATTGTATACAGAAGTGACTGAAGTGAAGAATGGTTAATATTCAACTTTGTTTGGAGACCTGGCTTATTGTACTTGTTTGTGTACTCAATTCACACACCCATTGAGAGGAGCTTTAAGATTTAAGTTCCCACACCCAGGAAGATACGTTTCTTTAATCTCTGCACCTGTGCTCGAACTTGTGGTTATCAAATTACCAATACTAACCTCGAAAATCACAAGTGAGACTAGTGACAAGTTTGCTGGAGTGAAGTGTGGAGTTGATTGCGAGGGCAAAGGTTAGTCTTTACACAAATACTGGCCCAAACTTAACTTGATAAGTGTTGGAAAATTAGCAAAGTCATCGTTTAGAAAGGCATTACTGTATGATTTGAAAGAAATTGTGGCTCCCCTACACTAAATATAACTGATGATTTTTGCAAATACAAAATATAGAATGTGTTTACCAAACAAGTATTTGTTTATAGGAAGGAAAAGGAGGGAGCGAACCAGGTGAGGCCGCTTTTTATCCAGGTTCACATTAAATATTAACATAGTTACAACTACGATTTTCTGTTTCGTTGATTTTTGTGTCTACCGCGCATGCGCAGGGAGACACTAAGACGGAAAAAAAAGTCTGTTAACTTGTCGTTATGCAATCGCTAATCAATAAGTGATCCGTGATCAATCACATGTGAAATGGCAACGAGTGACCCACGTGTGCTTAATCCGTGTTAGCAAGGAATCGGTTGTAAACACGTTTGATTTCGACCAATCACAAGAGAAGTCGCACAAAGGATTCACGTGCGATAGAGTGTGTGGGTTCTGCAAGTTTGTGTTTTCGACAGTATTCTTTAGTCAAATAAATCAACGCAAAACATGGACTTCTTGTTGCAGTTTCCGCCACATAAAAGCAACATGCAGCAAAAAAAGGCAGTAGACACATGTATGCTTTGCGTACCTTTTGTTTATAAAGTAATTTATACAATATGTGAGTTTGACTGGTCACCAAGTTTTTATTATGCTATATTGTAAACCACGAAACTAACGTGCGCTGTGTGATCAACTGTTTTCAAATTGCGAGCATTTACAATTTCGTGAAAGAAATAAAGCTATTAATACGAGCTTCGTATATCTTTGTCGTTGTTGAGTCGGAAAATAATATTTTAGAAAAGAAATGAATAACATATAAATGTTCTCCGTGTCTTCTCAGCCTGGTAAAAACGCACAGGCACAGAGAGCCTGTTTATTTCTTAAATAAACCACTTCATTCGCTTAACCTAATTTATATGCAAAATAACTTGTTTGGTAATGAGAAATAAGATTTTAATCAGTGGATATAGACAAAAAAGGGAAATATCGGATACTGTTTGTGTGTAGATTAGGGGAATTTCGGAATATATCATTTTGTGTGTTTAGTTAACTTTACACAGCGTTTATTTAATGCCGGATTGTTTGTGTCATGCACAGGTATCAGAACCATTATACACAGAAGACAATTTGAACGCCTTGAGAGATCAGCATGCAGAGGAACTACAGCTGTTGCAAAACGAGTTTCAGTAAGTTTGATACCGTTTTCTTCTTATTTATTTTTCTCCCAAATTTGGTCCCGACGCAGACCATATTCGTTCAATTCATTCATTCATTGAGTATTCATTTTGCTAAATTATAGTTGTTTATTTGGGCATATATATAGTACCGATTTTTATTCATTCTTTTTTGTATCCAAATAATACACTTAATTTAGCTAAAGTTTCCAAATTAAACTTCCGTTCTTCTTAGCGTTTCTAATTCTTAACGTAATTTTGTGACTTAGAACCTCATTCAGGCCACTGTGTCTGTTTCATTGTTTCGTCGAGTCAAATATCTGATAGATGAGAGCACAGATTCTGTTACACAGCATTGGAGTAGTGTCCTGCTTATCTGAATTAGTTTCAATTTCTATTTATTTTGACTTTTAATTCTGAGATCTACTGTATATATATACAGTTTTAAATGTTATCGTTAAAATAGGCAAGGAAGCCCATAAAGAAACCAAGAGGTTTTATAAGTGATGTGGGTTCCCTGAAATATCAATTTATACAATACTGGCTTACAGATGTTTAAATAAGATTAAAAATAGTTTAGATTAAAAAGAAACACACACTCACATAAACAACAACAACAAACGAACACAAGTACACGTAAAAAGTACGATAAGGGAGATGCTCTCAGCGATATTTTTTATATCAATTTTTAGCCGATTTATATCAATTTTTAGCCGATTGAATAAACTATGACCTTGAAAACGAATCGCAAATGTCCTGATGTTGATCCCAAAGGAGAAAGTATAAAGCAAAATAACTGAGTTTCTTCATTCCTGTGTTTTATGAATGAACTTGACTTCTTACGGAAAACATTTCCTTGAACAAATCAGTCAGAGACTTATATTTACCCAAAACTGCAAAAACCATCAATACTAGCTTTATAAAGTATCTTTTAGTTTTCGAAACACATTTTTTGTCTTTGTTAACCAATGTCGTTTTAGGTTTTAGAACAATTATTACTGATTACCAGTGTTTGCTACCTCACAGACTAAGAATAAATGAGTTTTCGAAAGGGCTTGGTGGCAGATACGCTGAGGAGAATGGGGATGACCGAACTTTGATTAATGGTGAGTCCCAGTACTTTTGGTGCAGAAGAACTTGGGTAACATAATTACACATTATTGTGTTTTGGTTCAGTAATTGTTACGTGTATTATGGTTTTTATAGGCCAGTATCATTTCTAGTTATGCTCTGTTTTTCCTCAGAGACTTGCTAGTTGGAAATATCTACCTTATAAAATGAAGACAACAACACTGATTGGAAAGGCAGATAACAATAGCCTTAGTAAAGTTGAACCCCAATAATTCGAGGTTTCAAGGGAAACGAAAAATATTTCGAATTAGAGGGGTTTCGCATTATCGGGATCAAGGATAAATACTCCTACGTTAAGGGATATCATGAATACCAGACAATTTGGACTCCGAAAATGAATGAAAAACATTCAACCCGAAGAGAGCCCAATAACCCACTGAACAAGTATGTTGTCAGTAGTGTGTGTTGCAAAATCAGGAAACCATTGTTAGACATCTGGAGAAGGAAAAGTGGACGTTTTGCTAAACAATTTCTTATTTTCTATGAGCCTATGAAAGAAATTCCTGCACTGGTCCTGTTAGAAGTAAGCACGCATATCTTGGCGTTGGTGGAGGGATGCAAGTACCTTGTAAACTGCTATTTCATGGAGAGACTAAAAAAAGCAAAGAACAATATTCAACATTCCAATGATTCCTTATTGTATCAACATAACTTGATTTCGTTTTCTGTTTGTCAACATTCCTATGACTTAAGGTTACGGTACCGTCTGAAATGCAAAAAAATATCAAATTTTATTTTTTAATAGACAATGCTTGTCCTTAAAAGCAGCTTTCAATGTAAAAAAAATCTTTCCAAACGCTAATTTGGTTCTTGAGATTATACAAGTGAAACTGTTACCGGAAGTAAACAAACAAGTGGGCGATGTTATTTCAAATGCGTTTTTCTCGAAACAAAATTTGACTCTACGTGCGGTTATACAAAAAGTTACAACTCAATCAGTTTTTTACCTATCGCCACAAAATTTGGCGCAATGATGGCTTATATCATGAGCTCCAAAACTGTGTCAGGAAATTTTGAAATTCAATTTAGTTTTCTTTTATAAAGTTACTCAAGCAAGGAATATTTCAGACGTGGTTGGCGCAGTTGGTAAGATTTTCGCATTTTGACCACAGGGGCCCCAGTTCGATCCCCCTCAGTATTTGTACAATAAAAGGTTGTGATTGATTTATCTAGATTTTGAAAGACCTTATTTCCTTATGAAAAACAAACATAATTAGATTTTCAAGCTGTCAGCTCCGTAATACAAAAGTTAACTGGCTTGTTCATGAAACAGTGTGAGATAAATTTGAAAAAAATGATATGTAATATAAGGCAGCTGGCGTCCCAAACTATCACTGACAGCTTTTTCATTTACTGAAATTACAAATTATTATTTTTTAAATAGTAAGTAGACATATACAAATTAATATTATGCCATCCTATTTTCATCAACTGCTTTTAATTTGATTTCAAGTAGAAAGTGCATGTACACTGTCATTATTGCAATGTCTTAGGATACATCTTGTCTTCTTTCATGTTTATCAGCATTTTCCATGCTACAGAAATGTATAAAAAGGATGAGGCTACAGTTTTTTAAAACATTGTCATCATATCATTAAATTATAATTACAAATTTGAGATTTCTACTGACCAAAACCCAATCCTGGTATGCCTAGTTGTTACTCAATTGCACAATCTGAGTGTGGCTTACAAGTTAAACAGACAGTATGTACCTTGTCAGATCTCACAAAATGTGTGGCAACACCAGCATGTTTTACATGAATGCCTTTTAATCTACATCCTGCAAATAGAAAAATGTAAGTTTTATTGTATTAATTATATAAAGTATAGCAAACATCTAGTATATGCCAAATGTTCTAACTTAAAAACAAAACCCAAAAGAAAGCAATTAGGATGTTGCAGTCTGCAGCTGTGCTGCATCAACATTAATTTGTACCAAAAAATTGTAGCATGTACTGTACGTGTTACATTCCATATAAAACTAGATAGCCATACAGTAGCTTTGAGATAAATCACAAAAGTTAGCTATAATTTTACTGTATTCAGTCAGTTGTGTAAAGATCCCAGAGTGGTCAAGCAGGTTGTATATATCATAATGATTATAGTGTTAATTAAAACATTTAGTTCCCAATTACCGTTAACCAATTTGAAAGCAACAGGAAAACAACAAAAACCTTTTTCAAAACATCATTCTATAGTTCAACCAACTTTAAAAGTATATTATACAGATGAACTCACCAGTTAGAGCCAAATAGCATCCTAGGTGATCCTTCAATCGTGGCAGGAAATACCCTCCACCAACATCTGGAAAGAAACCAATAGCTGTTTCCGGCATGGCAAACACAGTCTTTTCTGTAGCAACTCTGAATTTACCATGGACTGAAAGACCAACTCCCTAACAGCAACATGAAAAACAGACAGAAGGCAATCGACAGCAATGCTTCGTGAATCTAAGTATTGAATCTTAGTCAAATGGATAACAGAAATTATTATATCCACTCCCACTGGATATGAGCAATCGTGTGCTCTGATTGGTTCCTCGACTACTAGACTATCAGCTCATATCCCGTGAGTAGAGAAAGTCAAAATGGCGGAGCGTTTCGCCCAACCAACCGAGGA
>JAPEIX020005155.1:0-13007 GCA_026122405.2 Zoanthus sansibaricus
GGTGATAATGGTGAGGATAGTGGTGATAATGGTGAGGATAGTGGTGATAATGGTGAGGATAGTGGTGATAATGGTGAGGATAGTGGTGATAATGGTGATGATAGTGGTGATAATGGTGAAGATAGTGGTGATAATGGTGAGGATAGTGGTGATATTGATGATGATAGTGGTGATAATGGTGAGGATAGTGGTGATATTGATGATGATAGTGGTGATAATGGTGAGGATAGTGGTGATAATGGTGATGATAGTGGTAATAATGGTGATGATAGTGGTGATAATGGTGATGATAGTGGTAATAGTGGCGATGATAGTGGTAATAGTGGTGATGATAGTGGTGATAATGGTGATGATAGTGGTGATAATGGTGATGATAGTGGTAATAGTGGTGAGGATAGTGGTGATAATGAAGATGATGGTTATGATTATGAGGTCGGTAGTGATTGTATTGGTAATAGTAGTGAGTATAATGATGGTGGTAATGAAGATAATTTTGTTGATGATAGAAATGATAGTGATGATGTTGTGATAATGGTGATGGTATTTGTAATGGCGATGATGGTAGTGGTGATGATAGTGGTGATAATGACAATGGTGATGATGGTAATGAATTGGTAGTGGTGATGACGATGATAAAGGTAATGGCAATGGTATTGGTAGTGGTGATGACGATGATGTTGGTGACGATGGCGATGGTATTGTGGTGATCACGATGGCGATAATTATAGTAATGCTAATTATGGTGTTGGTAATTTGTATAAGGATTAATGATAACATCGATGATTGTGACGATAACGAGAAACATAATTTTTTGAGATAGTACTGCGTTACAAAAAAAATCAATCCGATGTTAATCTAACTTACAACTTACTACTCACGCGTGTTTATGGTTTTTGCGTTTAGGTGATGAGAACTTGGGGTCAGCTTCTGATGCTACCCTGTACAAAAGTTACCGTCGTCTTTCTGTCAATAGTTCTCCTCTGCTTCGGGGTTTATGGAGCTGTGCATATCAAAGAAGATTTCAACCTTCAAGTCCTTGCCAAACCAGGCTCAATTTTTCGAAAATTTGTTGAGGTGCAAGAAAAATACTTCCTTCAGAGTATTCCTGTTTATCTAGTTTTGAGCGATCCAGTTCATTACGAAAATGCGTTGGTCCAGAACGAGCTTATAGCTCTTTTAGGCATTTCTACCACAAATAAATTTTATGAGAATCGCTCAGTTTCTTGGATCCATTCTTTCATAGAATTTTCAGACCGTGTTAAACTGCGGCGTATAAAGGAGAACTTCATGCCATCTTTGAAACACTTTCTACATATTAAGGAGTTTGCTCACTTCCATCATGATTTACGCTTTTCTGACGACGGTAAAACACTGATTGCTTCTCGTCAACTTGTCTTTATAAAGCCAACAACGAGCTCTACGGAGCATCGTGACGCCATGTTGTCTTTGCGTGAAGACTTAGCAAGTAAATCACCGCTGCCGGTTTATGCAGTCTCCAAAAACTTCATTTACTTTGAACAATATGCCATTACAATGACCGAGACAATACGGAACTTATCAATTGCGGCCGCCACAATTCTTGTGATCACGTGTCCTTTTTTGATCGATTTTTCAGTCACGTGTTTGGTATTTCTTGGCTTCGTAGCTTTAATATTCGAGTTGTTTGGACTCATGTATGCCTGGAATGTACCACTGAACTCTGTCTCAATGATTAACCTGGTCATGGCCGTTGGCTTTTCAGTTGATTACAGTGCACACATTGCACATGCGTTTGTGACGTCATCAGAGGACACTCCAGAGAAACGAGTTGTAGCAGCGTTGGAATCTCTTGGCGCTAGCGTTTTTCTTGGAGGTAAGAAAATGCTAGAAGCATCAACACACATGCCAATCTGCAATGGGTTTGACATATCTGCTGGAAAATTTGCCATCAAAATCACATTCGTCATAAAAAAATTATATTTCAGTAATGGCTTAATATAGATAGCGTATTCATACTAGTAACTAACTTGAAGTCACTAGGATGGGCCTCTTTGTTTATGAAACCTAAAAAGGCCTAAATAAACACTAATAGCTGCTAAAATTCAGGCTAATTATTTCTTTGATAGATTTAAGGGGTAATACCCGCTATCTACGTAACAAGAGCGTCCGTTTTAGCGGCTTCACGTTAACTAACAAGTATGTGCTGTCTTAGTAGGATGGTGGTATTTATTCGTGATATTTATATGTTGAAAACTCAGTTTAACATGAGATTTTTGTGAGTATTTACAAAAATGGGCGATGGGAGGCTGGTAATTACATATTATTTTCTGGTCCATTACGTCAGAAGGAGAGTTCAGTAGTGAAAGTCCGGTCCTGTTACTATATAACTGTTCCATTCTCTTGTCAAATAATGTAGCGAAGCGGATTTTATTAGTACAACTAGATTTCCATTAAACTAAACATTTTTTGTTGGTTTTTCCATTGCTAGGGTTTAGTACTTTCATTGGAATGGTTCTCACGGGATTTGCCGAGTCGGAGTTATTTGAAATCTTTTTCAAAATGTTCCTTGGAATTGTACTTCTTGGCTTGTTGCATGGGCTTTGTTTCCTGCCTGTGTACTTGTCAATCCTTTGCCGCTGCTCACCACATATCACCACAGGCGCGCCTAATTTGGATGAACAAAGAAAGCTAGATAACGTTTCAAATGAATTGAATATAAATGAAGAAGATTATGAACTTGTTAGATTAAACAATGACGACGGCTTAAGAGAAACTATAGTTTAATAAATCAATTTTCAATTTCCTTCTTCACTTTTCTAAACTTACTTTTTTAACCTTAATAAAACTTATTTGACGTTTCAAATGAAAGGAATGAAGAAGATTATGAACATTTTATGTTAAACAATGACGACTGCTTAAGAGAAACTATAGTTTAATAAATCAAGTTTCAATTTCCTTAGAACTTCACTTTTCTAAACTTACTTTTTTAACTATAATTAATTTAATTTATTTATTCAACGTTTCAAATGAAAAGAATGAAGAAGATTATGAACATATTATATTAAACAATGACGACGGCTTTAGAGAAATTATAGTTTAATAAATCAATTTTTCAATTTCGTTTTTACTTTTCTAAACTTTTACCTTTTTAACTTTAATCATGGTTGCCACAGGTCAGGAAATAGTCAGGGAAAAAAAAATTCTTCAAAGTCAGGGAAAAGTCAGGGAATTTCACTTTGAGTCAGGGAAAATTTACATCTTTGGAAAAAGTCAGGGAAAAGTGAAATTTTAAGAGTACTAATTTATTTACTGCCGTCTCAGTGGTGTTTTTGTATGGTCAAGAATGCGAGCTGTCAATGTCAAGGTGAGTAACACAAGAATTTCATTCTCATATGTAGCCACTGTATTGCAATGAAGCATAGCTGAAGTAAAACACTATTTTAACAGTCCACTTACCTTGAAACCTAGCTGAACTGGATTTCCCATGGTTACTGTTCATGGCGTAGCCTGGCATAGGAGGCTAACTGGTGGTGTTGGTACTCTGATCACCTTGGCAAAGAGTCCCCTTAGTATAGTGTCCTCAAGTATTAAATTTAACAGAAAAGTACTTAAATCTCCATTTCAATAATACTGGTATTTATCTTTTTCAGAACTGCTGTGATTTGGAAAGATGAGTAAGCAGACAAGTTTTAACCTTTAGTGGCTTGCAGATCCCAGCTTTTCTCAATAGGTAGCAAAACACCCAACAACCAGTCACAAAGCAAAATATGTCCCTTGTGGAAAGAACATTGAACTGGGAAATATGGGCAGAAAGGACCTGTCTTCCTATGCAGCTGGAGATAAGCATAAGGCCCAATTGAAATCTTTGCTGAAAGGAAAACAAGAACAACAGTCACTTAAAATGCTTTGGAATAGCAATGCTTGTGTAGCTGCTTCATCCGCAGATGCAATTAGACGGTGTGAAAATCAGGAGGAAAAGGTTGCGTCCCTTGCAGATCAGTTAAAATACCTGAACCACCACAAGGAAAACCACCGGGGCAGCTCTCAGAGGCCAAAGACAGGCAAAACAACCTGGCTTCCTTCATGTTATAAGATAGTGTTCAAGAAGCAGAAATTGTTTGGGCAGTCAAGACAGTCATGGATCATTACTCTTGCTCATCCAGCAGCAACACAGACAAACTGTTTCAATGGATGTTCCCAGACTCTGAAATGTGTGGGACATTCAAAGTAAGCTAGCAAATAGATGGCCACACGCAGCGACCTCCCCAACTTTAAACTAGAATTAACATCAAAATACTGAAAGTCTCACTTGAATGGCGACCGTTTTCGCGGATTGGCTCGACTAAACTGAATAACATCATACCGTGTTTTAAGATCAAGCTCCTCTTGCTTTCGTTTGCTTGAAGCCGACAGCGTCAAAGCTTCCAAATGGAATGTAAAAGCTAAACGTGATTGTGGATTATTCGATTAAGCAAAGGTGCAAAGAATCGGATACATGCGCCTGTTAAATATAGATAACCCTGTGTTAGTTTTTGAAACGGTTCACACTACAGTAATACCCTGTCAAACATGGTAACAAAAAATGTAGCAAGTTCTCGTACTGCTCCATGCGCTATTTCAGATTTAAACATTGGGGAAGTTCAAGTAATGTCTTGGGTGAGGGGTTATCATGCTTATAAAGATTCCTGGGAAATCACTATTGGCGAAGTTCTGGACTTGCAACACGAGCCAAAGAATCAGCAGGACAAGAATGCAATTGCATTGTGAAAAATGGTGAAGTAGTGAGTCACGTATCTCGGGACCTTGCAAGCACAAAGCAAGGGACAGGGATTATTCGTCATTTTCTAACAAAGAAAGGGTACACGGCGGAAGTTAAAGTTGTTGGGAAAGTTTTTAATCGAGGTGGTGGATACGGCATGGAAGTCCCTTGTCTTTACAGATTCGCGGGACCACAAAATCTCATTAAGCTGCTGAAAAATCTTTGGACATTGAAAACAATCGTTCGGTTAAACAAATTTGCAAAAGAACCACAGAACAAGAGTCAAGCTGCAAGAAAAAAAGCAAGAAATGAAAACACTATGCCAGGATGTCGTTCTGCTTTTTGACACACACAAGAACTTGAATAAATACTTTGTAATTTTTGAAAGCGGAAGACTTTGAATACAACTACACTTTTTAATTTAGCTGATAAGTGGATGTCGCTGTCAGGGTACCGAGTGTGGAAGTTAAGATTAAGTAAATGACAGAGATCAGTGAAGTTCACACATCACATGCGTCTTGATTTTTTCAAGTGTCCATATCAATGGGGTTAAATTATAAAGAAATGTATGAGTTGCGACATTGGGAAATTGGCTGTTGGCCTTATTAACGGGAGACCGTATTAACGGGTTTTTTTTATAAGAAAATGTATCGCTGTATTGCCGGGCCAAAAAAAAGTGACCGTAATAACGAGGTGACCGTATTAACGGGATGAACGTAAGGCGGGGTTCCAAATGACTGTATACAAAACTTTCAAATATTACAACAACACAGATAGTTAAACATAGTATTTGCGAAATAAGAATAATATATGCTAAAATTACACTAATCATGATGTTAAAATTATTAACGTGACAAAAGAAAACAATCAAATATTTTAAAGAAATTATTTTAATAACTAGTTTGATGTTTTCCTTTTAATAATGTTTTAGCTTGTAAATTGTTCATATCTAGAGTGCCCGATATTTTGCTGAAAAGTTCCTTTCGTAGACTGGAATAGAATGGGCATTTTAGCAACATGTGTTCTGTTTCAACTTGATTTAGGTTACAAAATACACAGAGTCTATCTTCAATTTTTTGCCTTATGTATCTTCCTGTTTCTATAGCTTGTTTGTGATTACTTATCACAGTATAGATAGTATCTACAATAAAAACAGTTAAAACATTATCGATAGTATAGACATGTCGTCAAGTTAAAGAGACAGAGTTCTTGAGAAGGAATGGATTTGCTTCTACGTTTGCCTTTGCCCTCGCAAAGTTTCCAGGCTACACCAACGTGGATGTCTAGAAGCAAGGCAACCCTTAAATTTATTTTTAAGGTTATATTTAATAAATTTTGTCAGGATTTAAACAGGTTTCCTACCTTGGTATCCAATGAACCATAATAAAAATAATAATTGTTATGATTTTTAATGATCAACCCTATTTTCTTATTTAACCCCATGTCCCCACTTAAAAATTAGCAAATGCATTTACATTCAACGTTGTCATTTATTTGAAAACTTATTTTTAAAACAATGAATAAATTCACTTAACACAAAAGTTTGAGAATTAAATACTTTAGAAAAATCAAAGACAGCTAAGTACATTCATTCTAAAGCTAAGAATTTTTTTCTCCAAGCTTCATTTATAATTTTGTTCTTCAGCTGCTCACATTAGAGTTACCTTGCTATTCATCAGCTAGAATTTTTTTTAACACTTGGGTGCTTGGGAGCCGGTCCAACAACATGATTTTTAGCTGAGTTTCGGTTACCTGAACGTAAATAGCCCATTTGAAAATTGAAAATTATTTTCACTTTTAGAATATCGTTTAGCAAATAAATTCTTTTTAAACTCAACATCAGTGTTTCAGTACCTGGCGTAGTGGCTGCCAGCCTCTTTTTTTGTCCACAATTCACTGGAAATTAAACACATTTACAATAGTAAAGCTCTACTCAATAGGTAATAGTATTGTATAAGTAATTCACGCTCGGCTTTGTATTATTTCAGTCGGAAAGCTACTCTAAGTATTACAATAAACAAGTTCAAACATGTTTTTCAAGAAAATTAACCTGTTCTTGAAATTTTGACAAAAACTCTCCAGTCATACTTATAGAAAGTGCACTTGCATGTTAAACATGTACTAAGTAACACTTAAAATATCTTTTAGTACATTTGGAGGGATTTTACTGTGGGGGATGTACAGTACATTCCATTCAGTTGCTTGCAATTATTTTTTTCTGGCGGTGACCTCACTAGTCTGATGGGTTCTTCTGCTGACACTGGCCAGCGGGGTTTCAAAAGGTACACCTGATAGCTTCCATGTAACGATGTGGACTGCTACACAATAACCATTTTTTGTTTCCACTTTTGGAATTAAAAACGTCAATACCTAAAATTAGTCACGCTTAAAAGTTTTATTATATTTAAACCATTTTGGTTTACATTTGCATTTTTCTTGTATATTCAGCGGCACATTTGTAAAACAGGAAATGACGAAGCTATTGAAATACGCTGTGTGAAAAGCTCATAGATGTTAAAATAGATCTTATGCTATCAATGCCAAAATCAATTATTTTTGGGGCTTGCGGCTCGCACTAAAATATTGTTTTAAGAACTAGATATTTTCAGCAGAGGGTGTTGTATGACTTAATCCAATATTAATACCTCTTCAGTTATCCTTCGCACTTTCTGCTTACCCCTAACCTGATCTTCAGACGGGGCCTGGGTCCTACGTTTACTCCATCCCCCGTCTGATGGACATGGCCGCATACTGTGTTCTTGATTGTTTGCGCTTAGCCAATTAGAGCAAACCTTCTGTTTTTCGCTAAGTGAAGAATGTTTGGAATGTAAACAAAATGGCGGACAACATGGAAGCCTGCATATTGAAGTGTACCGAAGTTTTTTTTATTCCTGAGCTCCTTCCCGAGCAGAAGGAAGCACTAATTAGTTTTGTAAAAAGAAAAGATGTATTTTTGAACCTACCAACGGGTTATGGGAAGTCTTTAGTCTACCAGATGACCCCATTACTTCACTCGGAATTAGCCAAACTTAATGACAACTTCACGGCTCATCCCATTCTGATCGTGGTCTCACCGCTTAAAAGCCTTATGGAAGATCAGATAAACTATCTGAGAAGCCTAGGCATTGAAGCTGGTGCCATTGGCGAAAATGAAGAAGAAAATAAAAGGATAAGCAAAGGTGAATTGACAATCGTCTACACATCACCGGAGTCTTTGCTCGGAAATTCAAAATGGCGGAGTATGCTGTTAACACGCCGTTATCAGGAATCCCTCGTCGGAATTGTAGTCGACGAAGCACATTGCATAAGTCAATGGTAGGTAGAGTTCATTAGTAGTCAAACATTCTCATATATCACAAGAATTTATATTTCAGACCAGTCATGATTATTAAATCATAAGTGGTTTGGTTTACAATTGCACAAGGGGACATTCCCATGCCCATGTAATATAATTCATATAATTAATAACAAGACGCTTTAAAAAAGCGTACTCTGGGTTGCCTGCTTTCTAAACATGGAGTTTACCTTTGCAGGATAAAAATAGCATGTTTTATGAGAAAATCCTTGTGAAATCGCGAGCGAGCACTCGCGTATTTAATGAATCGATGCATTTTAATGGTTTCTCCTTGTTGCCAAGTTTTCTGTTGAATGTAAAACTTTGAAAGATCAAAATACTGCCATACGGAATGTGATAAGAATGAACCGCTTAGACCTTAGTTGCTTTATAACGAAATATGGAACTAGTGTTTGAAAAAAACGAGAGTAGATAAATTTGTGTATTTGTAAACAAGTCCGCAAACTCCAACATACCGGTAAATTAATTTTGGCTGTGGGAACTTTTCGCAATCGCAACTTTGATATATAAAATATAATAGAATATCAATAATAAAACAAGAAAATCATATTATATTTGTATTTGTATCAAAAGGACAATATGAACATTTAGATATTTCCTTCAATCTCATGATAAATTATGTTTCTGTTTTAAAACAATATGTTGTGGCTGGAATTTTTTTTAGTTGGAAATTTTCCAACCAGTTTAAAATTTTCTAACCAGTATAGAATTTTCCAACCAATGTGAAATTTTCAAACCAGTTTAAAATTTTGAAACTAGATAAGATAATTTTTTTCTTACTAGTGGTAAGAATATACAATATTTGAGAACTTGCATTGATTGCTTGTGTGGCCTAGTGGTAGTGATAGTTGACTTGAAATCCAAAGTATAGAGGTTCAAATCTTGGTGAATACAAATAAAACTCCTTTGTGAAAAAAATGTGGTTGATTGATGTGTGGGGGTGGGGTGCAATAGTTGGGGGTGAGGTACAATAGTTGGGGGGTGGGTGTGCAGTGCAGTGTACAGTAGGTGGGAAAAGGGGTTAGGGTTAAGATTAGGGTTGGGACCGGGGTTAGGGTTGGGGTTGCAATGAGGGTTAAGGTTGGGGTTAGGGTTAGGATTAGGAGAACTGGAAGAGAAGTGAAGAGAAAAAAAAAGTAAAAAGAAAAGGACAAAATGCTTCAAAATAACACACTTAGAAAAACCTAACTAGTTAGAAATTTTTCATTGGTTGGAAAATTCTACACTGGTTAGAAAATTTTAAACTGGTTGGAAAAAATTACCAACCGAAAAAATTTTGTAGCCACAACAAATATCTGGCACTCTCTAATAATCATCATATCAGATAATTAAAATAATTATATATTTATTATAAACATTCAAAGTTCAGAGTTGAAGTTGTTTTTTTGTTGAAATAAATTTCTTAAAAAGTTTACTCTCAATTTTATGAACGCTTGATTTATACATTTCATAAAGTAGTGAAATTTATCTCCAATTTCATTTGCTTCACAAATTCTATATTTATTCTCTCAGATCTTGGAATGTTTTTGTATCTTCCAATTTTGATTGGAAGATTGTGAGTTGAGGTTCATAATTTAGTAACTGCTATTCTATAATTAGGATTTTTTATTTCTGCAAGATATGATGAACTGGACGTCAGTGAGTAGAATAGTCATACTATTTTAAATAAACTTATCTACCTACTATTATTCTGTATATTTTTTTCAAGGGGAACATCCAAAAGTCAGAGTGCCGTTGCTTTTAGGAGATGGTTTTACAAATTAAGCGAGCTTCGCTCCCTGGTGCCAAACAGCGTCCCATTTATGGCTGTTACAGCAACTGCAACCATCAGGACAAAATCAAGCATCATTGATGTTCTGCGTCTAAAAGATTTTGTGGAAATCCAGCAAAGTCCAAACAAAGATAATCTTGCGTTTCATGTCATTTACATGGATAAGAAACACTCACTTCTTGATTATTTCACATGGCTTCTTGAAGAATTGAAAGAAAAAAAGGACATGGCAGATAGAACAATTTTGTACTGCCAAACTATTAAACAATGCTCTGACTTATATACTGTTTTCCTCAAAGAACTTGGTAAGGAATTTGTAATTGAGCAAGAAAATTGTTCAAGGAGGAGGGTTGAGATGCTTCACTCCTTGTCACCCAAGTCAGTGAAGAAGAGTGTCCTGGAAGATATGTGTCAAGAGGATGGGTGCATCAAGGTATTAGTATGTACCATTGCATTTGGAATGGGCATAAATTGTATTGGCGTCCACACTATTATTCACTTTGGTCCTTCTAAATCAGTGGAAGCATACATTCAAGAAAGTGGAAGGGCTGGAAGAGATGGAAAACCTAGTAACTGCATAATATTGTACAAAGCCCTCATGCTGATACATGTTGAAAAGGACATGAGAGACTATGTTCGAGGAAAGTGCGAGTGTAGGCGGAAGTGTCTGATGCAATCCTTTGAGTTGACAAGTAGCACATGTGGTTCTGAATCACAGTGTGACAAATGCAATACAAATTCAACCAAGTTTGTTCCCACTTTGAATAAAAACAAAGTTTATGATGGGCCAACTCGAAAGATTGACACCAACCAGATGGCCGAGTTGAAAAGCTGCCTTATCATCTTTAGAAAGAAAATGTATGCAGAACTTATAAAGCAGACACTCCATGGTACATTACCAGTTTTTACTATACCAGACCTTATCCTAGGATTCTCTGATAACCAGATTAATCAAGTGATTGCAAACTGTGATAAATTATTTACTTTGTCAGATGTCTACAGATTTGTTGAAATTTGGAAAAAAAGGCATGCCATTTCCATATTGAAGATTGTTAAACAAGTCTTTAGAGATATAAATGTTGTTGATGATGATGATGATGAAGACTACCTGTCAAGAGTAGATGATACTGGTTTTGAGGAAATTGATGATGAAGACATGTGGAAGATAATCATTCCCAGTGAGGAATTAATGGATGTTGACTGGAGTGAATTATCTTACAGTGGACTATTTCCAGAAGATATGAGTGTTTTGGAGGATTCTGTTAACCTTTCAGATGATTCACACAATATTCCAGAAGCTATAGCTGAACTGATCGACAATATTCGAATTCACTGATATACTGAACTGATTGACAATATTTGAATTGACTGATATACTGAACTGATTGACAATATTCGAATTGACTGATATACTGAACTGATTGACAATATTCGAACTGACTGAGATACTGAACTGATTGACAATATTCGAATTGACTGATAATATATATATGGATTGAAAGCAGGTAATTTGAACATCAGTAATTTTTAACATGTAAACCTTAATACAGTAAAAACCCACATAAAAGAACCAGTGGATTAATTACCACTAGGCTGAACATTTTAGACTATTTGGTAGAGTACTCACACTACACTGTATGTCCATGAAATAAGATCAAGGTATCTAACAGTTGGTATTTATTACCTGCTACAGGTTTGCCATGGTCAGTGAAAAGTCAGGGAACAACGAAATTTTTTCAAGGTCAGGGAAAAGTCAGTGAATATTGTTTTTGGTCAGGGAAGTTTGGAATTCTGCTCAAAGTCAGGGAAATTTATATCATTTTGGATTTTACAAGGTTTTCCTTCACAATTATTGAACGTCCATAAAAACCTGAAAAATATGTGAAGCATGTTATTTCTCAGTATAAATTGCCAAATGTTTAAGGTCAGTGATATTTTACTCTAGGTCAGGGAAAAGTCAGGGGATTTTTTTGTTTCGGTGTGAAGACCCTGTATTATTCACTAGAACATTCCTTACACAAAGATAAAATTTTATAAAATAAAAACACATAAGAGAACACTATTCTCTGTGCAGTGATGGTCTCTTGAGTGATAGTAACTAAGAGGTACTAAATACCAACTTACTGTTAGGCACTAATAATTTTGATCTTATTTCAGGGATATTGTGTGAGCACTCACTAATGAAAATGGAAAGCTTTAGTGGCTGCTCATTGGGGGAATACAGTCATAAGAAGTGTGCACTAAAAATTTCACTAAAATAGCTTAGAAATATCTATTATTTAGTACTGAATGGATTTATGTTTCATTGTTTTGTTCTAAAATAGCAATGACTGTATAAAATATATAGAAGTGATAGTTTGGAAGGGCCATAACTTATGACCAATTCAATTTTAAAAACATTTATTAATTTAGAACAGTTATTGTTTTTGGTTTGTAAATATGAACCATTTAAGAAGCAACCTGGCCACTTCTCACTAGATATCAAATATATAAGAACCATTACAGCCTGAGCTTGAAAAAAATTGGTTCTTTTATGAGTACTTTTACCGCAGTATAAAATGAGCTTAGGGATGGAGTGAACCATAGGACACAGATTCCACCTAAACGTCAGTCCAGTGAATTTCCAGAAGCTGCCTTTTTTGAGCTCCCTTTGAGTAATACAGACAGAACTTAGTCTATTATAACTCCAAAGTAATGCAGCTCATATTCATATGTAGGATGCCGGGTATTGCATTAGTCATCAGAATATTGTTGAATAAGGTATTTGATATTCATTCATTCATTGCATATTGAGATTTCATGTTTTGAAACTCCCAGGGTTCAGTTTCTCAATGTAAAACACAAAACACATCCAGTATTTGGATAATAGATTACATCCTCTATTAGAGTCAGTGAAATGCTTACATGTGTTGGTCTTGTGTATAATGCAGTTGTGTCAATAGAGTGATTTTCTGTCTGTTAAAGAAAATTGGCTAATATATAGTTTGTACTAATTACTACAGAACAAAAGATAACAATGGCTATTGAGTTTGCTATTAAATATTAGTTTGTGTATCCATGGGTGACGGAAAATCAATCTATGTATTTCCCAATTGAAAACAATGTGTTAAATTGTCTGCACTCAAAAAATGTATATTTTTGTA